>JALPSE010000047.1:31153-100501 GCA_030558545.1 Bipolaris gigantea
GCGACAAGTTTAGCCAGGCTTCTGGCTTCGCTTCCAATGCCATGTACGGATCCGGTCTTGCGCGCAATCTGGCGGGTGGAATGATCTCGAGTCTGTTCAGCAGACGGTGATAACATATCATGTGGAGAAGGCGCATGTGGCGGGTTCCCCCTCTTCACGCTTGCGCAGAATCAGAAACATGGCGATCAAGTACAACTAGACATGGAAAAAAAATGGCGGTTTTTCTGACTCAGAGTCTATTGCATACATACCCGAATATCGATTCATCCATAGTCTAACGTTGATGGCTTTACTACACACATTTTGACAGCCTGGAGTATCAAATCTCCTCCAACTCAATACCCCCTCTTCCGGTTGACTTCATTGATCAGTCGACCACCGCTTCTGTCATGCTTGATGTTCTCAATCAGCAACTGTAGCGCGCGGTCGAGATACACATCGGATGATCCACTGCAGTGCGGCGTAATGAGTAGATTAGGAGCATCCCAGAGTGGGTCATCCTCGGGCAGCGGCTCAGGATCCGTCACGTCTAGCGCCGCGCCCTTGATTTGCTCAGTTTCCAGAGCAGCAATAAGAGCCTTTTGGTCGACAATCTGGCCGCGAGCAATGTTGACGACATAGGTTCCCTTGGGGTTGGATTTGTGCAAAAGGTCGAATTCCGGCGATGAAAGGAGGTGTGTTGTGTCTTTGCTATTTGCCCGTTAGCTTTCTGCTTCACCCGTACTCTGGATAGTAGTTTATGCTTACGTCAACGGCACGGCTATGACTAGTAAATCAATCTCCTGCTTCAAAAACTCGTGGATATCTTCTTTCCCCGTCCCGCTGAACCATGCACTGGGAAAGCTGCCATCCGGATCGCCAGTGCCAGGCACAATGTACCCGTTGTCGTGCTTGGACTCGGGCGTTTTGCGCGGAGATGCCGTGTACGCTATTACATCCATGCCCATTGCTTTTGCTACGCGGGCAACTGTGTAGCAGGAAGAGGAAATAAATGGTCAGTACACATTGGCAAATTTACAAACGAAAAGAAAAGAAAAGAAAAAAAACAGATACTGGGCATACCTTGTCGACCAATGCTCCCGTAACCCAAAATTCCAACGGTTTTACCCACGCGATCGCTCACACTCATACCCGCCCTCTGATCCCAAATCTTCCTCTTCTGGTTATCGTACAGCGTCGTGTAGCTATGGCTGTGCACAAGGTCCATCATGATGACCCACTCTGCGATTTGCGGGCCATGGATGCCGTTGGCCGAGCATAGCGGGATCTTCGAGTCCGTGTAGATGGGGTGGTTGGCAACGTGGTTTGTGCCTGCAGAGACGAATTGGATGAGTTTGACAGAGGGAATGTACGAGGCGTCGGGCGGGAGCCAGAAGAGTGTTACTAGGTAACTTGCGCGTCGGAGAATTTCTGGAAGAATGGGTCAGCCTAGAGCGGGGGAATACCAAGGGCAAGGATGGCCTTGAACGGATTGAAGAAAAGGTAAGTATGGATGTCATGCAAGGACTCCAATGAATCCCCCGATACCAAACCCTTTCCCCGGATCCAAAGCGGCCGCAAAAAGAAAAATAATGGTTAGAAATTTCTCAGACCAACAAGAGACATCTAGCAAGTTGCTGTTGTGTGCTTTTTTTCTAACATACCTTCAGGCACATCCACTGGTTCCAACCTTCCATTCAAAGACTTGGTATAATAGTACTTGACCTCAACATCACCGAACGCCTCTTTCATTTCTTTGATGCCGGCTGAAGCCTGTTCTTCAGGCCATGGCAATGTACAGAGCACCAGTTCTTCTTCTTTTGACGCGCTGGCACGGACGGGGATATCTGGTCCGCCTCCCATCGCAACCATGCTAGCGTGTATCCGAGGCACACAAGGAACGAGCGGGGTGATACGTTTGATTTTGCCTGCTTTTCCCACTCCTGAGAACAATGCAAACGTTGAGAGCTGAAGAGAAGCTCTTGTATCGTATCAGATCAGAGCTTCGCGGTTATGACAATGACAATTGTGGCGAGGGGAGGGAACGGTCCGAAACGCGCCATGGTGGGGTGGCTTGAATCTAATTAGTTGTGACGCTTGCTTAAGTCCGAAAGCCCATAACGCCATAAGTAGCGAAATTACGACTTGTTGCGAAGACATTGCCAGCCTGTCTTATAATTAAGATAACAATGAATGAATGCAAGCCAAACTCGAAGATTCGATTGATGTTGTGTCGTGCTGTGCTACCAAGACGTTTCGCCGATGGGGACACACGATGATCTATGTCGGGTTCTCGCTGTTTACTTGGTATTGTAACATCGCGAGCCTCGCCATATGTTCCTGTGATTTGTATTATTACAAAGATTCAACAGAGAAGAATAACAATCATATACTATGCAAGGAGATATGGATGAGAAAACTGCCTGCGCAGGCAATTGTCAGATAAGGCTGCGGACCACTAGCACACATTAACCCAACTAGCACCGGTCAGCACAGATGTCTAGTTAATTATGATATACAAAGGGATCTGAAAAGCTTGTGTAAGATCTCCTATGCTTGGGTGTTTATCACGTTTCTTGAATCATGGGCATCTTGGCTTCGGCTTCATCTACTGTCTTTGCACCCCGCAATACACAGTAGACGCGCCGCATGCATAGCTTCTCTTTCACCCCCACCCTTTGACATCACCGCTACGTCGCCTAAACTGGACGTATGCATGATCATCTTGCCGTGGTAAAGTATCCAACAGACGCAGGCAAAGTGGCCTAACGTGCAGTCACAGAATCCTAAACTCTCGACATACCCAGCATACATACGTATGCAGGGGACAGCGGGGTCTGAGACGTGTTTCCAAAGTATTGTACATACCTTTTTCTGCTCCGGATAACGCGACGAAGCCCTGTTCTCCTATGAACCGGCAGTCAGGATCATGTCACTCCACCAAGATTTCGAATGCTGGCCCGGAGGACAGGAAGAAGAACATGGGGTTGCTTTTTGTCTTATCCTCACGTAAGCTCCATGAGAAGATGCTTGTGCTAGAGCGAGGCAAGGCATGGAGCGCTCTTCCCATTGCATATCGGCTCCTCTTCCCTCCAGGATGCTCCCGTCTTCATCTCGCTTGCACACGCGAGGAGGATGGACGAGCCTTGCACTCAGCCGCGCTGATGATAAGACGAGTCCCTTTTAGCACCCTCGAATCCATTCCTCCACAGCCGCACACACGCCCGGCGTAAGCTGCTTATCTGACCCACGGGCCAGAAGCCCATTTTTGCGAGTTCGCGCCGAGAATGCGTGCACGTCCGGCTGGTGCTCCGCGCCAAGACAGCTACCGGTCTTCGGTAAGTACCACAGGCAGGGAGCCGCTAGGTTGTGGGTTTGCGCCCCCACAAACCAAGTGGCAAAGAAATTACCTACTCTTTTCGTAGGATTCCTCCGCGTCTCCTTGCATTCGGTCATGCGTCTTTCCGGTGAACCATGTTGTGGGAACTGGAGCCTTGCCCCACATTCTTGTTGAGGAGGATGTGCCAAGGGAAAGGAAGAGGCGCTGGAATGTTGCCTCTTCTCACATCAGGCAAGCAGAAGAAAACAGAAGAAGAAGAAGGGTAAATCAAAGTGGGACGACTGCATGCCTGGCCAGATGGGGCGCGCACATGGGGCGTGACTGCAGCGCAAAAGCTTGCATGACATTAGTAGCGACTACTACCATGCCTGTGGGTGTACCTGCTACTATTTCGTGATAGTACAGCTCCAAGATGCGGAAGCGGCCGAATGGCTGACCCGATTCAGTATACATGGTTCGTAATAGCATGGCGGAGAATGAGGCGTCAGCACGGCAAAAGGTCGATCTGTCCAAGTACGAAGACGATCGACAGATGTCATCGTCTACATGTTTCCGTATTGGAGGGGGTAGAGCCGAGAATTCTGGCCGGATGCGAGAGTCACTGACGAATGCGACAGAGTGCCCCTGATGGTCACGGGACCGCTAGGGCTTAGCTCCCAACTGCCACGTTTCTTCCGCAAGTACTCACTTGCTCGTCCATGTACTTACACAATGTTCCTAAGCGTACGCGATGTTCTGTCTACAGAGTAGATCGGCATTTCAAACGTGTCCCATTTAGCCACATCGCCGGGTGTCTGGTCAGCCCCACATCTCCCAACGAACCTACTTGAGACGGTGTTTAGACCTTTGTACGCCTTGTGCGCAAGTCGATGGTTCTTTGTCAGTCATGGCAAAAGCTCGTCCGCCGACCTCCGTCCCGACTCGCCTCGTCAGTTTCACCAGTATTTTCAGCTTGAACATAGAAGGCTTTGCCTTGTCAACGGCAGTATTCGATTGATTGCTATAGCTTTGGCGGACTTGGACGCTCGCGAAAAAAAAAACAGAGTTATGCAGCTCTGCAACTAAGTTTTGGCTATATGCAATGATGGTCTTGAAACATAGCAGAGACTTCTGAAACAAGGCCTAGGCCGAGTGTGCTGTATAGCGGTACAAAACTTGCTTGGCCAGCATGAAAGACCAGGTGCGAAAGGTCAAGGAAGGCCTGTGCCGCGTAATGCACACACGGCCATCTGTGAAGGTGATTGGTGGAAGCGAGTCCAAGCCATTGTCTATTGTGTACACAGTGTGTTGGGGTATGCGAATCTTTATGCGGCCTTGGATAGCTAAGGAAAGGCTTGGGTTGAGCGTTGGACGCTGTCGACTGAATGGCGGCTGGTGCGATGGCCAAGGCAGTGGAGCATAATGTTGTGCAACCAGGAATAGTATGTGGTAGCACAGCACTGTAGCCAAGCCAGCTTGTGACCATGATCCACATATTTCGCAGAGCGCGTGGTGTTGGTTCGGCAATCAGATGCAGATGCATGTGAAAGGTGTCAACGTCCCCGCCGTGATATCGCAAGTCGACGTTGCGGTCGCGTGCGGTAGAATGGTGCACGGCTAAATCTGACGGTAGAAGCAACTGCGCCATGGAGGACCTTGGATGCGAAATTCTAGTACGAGAATCGTCTTGGAAAGAGGAAAACAAGAAATTTTACGGATTCATCGTCAGACTTTAGAATCATAGTCGGGTGGATGTAGCCCGAGCCCTCCCCTTGCCATGGATGATCTAGGATCCCAGTCCATGTGGGTAGCTCGAGATTGAGTCCTTGGGATAGAGAAGCTGAGCGCTGGGCTCTTGTATTCGCGCTGCATGTCTTTTTGGAAGTGATCGGGTGTGGCGGACCGAGGATGATCCATGACATACCTAGCAATCTCCGGCGTGATGTGTGCGTTTGGAGGGGATTGGTGGTTGACGTTTTTGAGTTCGAAATGACGCATGTCTTCGGTCGGGTTCCTGGCATCCAAAGATACAAACTCGCGGTTCTTGTTGCCAAAGATCAAATCGCGCCATCCAGTCACCATGCTCCATCGGAAAAGTAACAGGAATGTTTGTATACCAGCAATTGAGAGCATCATCAAGACCGCAGTCACAGTGGACTGATCAATTGCAAGTTCTTGACCAAGTGGGAAGCATGGCGACGGTTCGTCGACATTTTTCATCAAACAGAGGAGAAATGGGGTGAGGTCCGCAATGTTGTCAGCAGCGTACTGAGCAATCGAGTTGAGCCAGATGAACACAATCGAGAAGAAGATGACGTCTACAAGGATAAAGACGACGATGGTAATGCCGCGCCACTGGAGGTAGAGCACTTTGCGTACACGTCGGTAGACTGCTCGTGCAGACCGGTTCCGGAGGCTGGTCGTGTACGAGTAAAAGCCTGCACTGCTTTGGGTCTCGGCCTTGTCGTCACTAAACATGTTTTGAAGGTAGACCTTGATGCAATATACAAATCTAGATATGGATTAGCAAGACTGTGGAGATGATTATCACGAGCAACTTACGTTCCAGTCTGGATGACTGTTGCCGCTCCCGAAATGGCCAGCAAAGGGCCCCAGAAGTCTTTCATCGAATAATCAGCATTGACGTGGCAAACATCGCCGAACCTGAACGAGACACCCGTGATGGTGATGGTGGTAGTGAAGAAGGCAGCGGCAACGAACCAGCCCAAGCCTTGTGCACAGTAGAAGAATCTCTTCCCAGGAGTAACATCCCAACAGATCTGGAGGTGCATGGAGAGGGCACGAATGAAGATCCAAACCGCCATTGACAGGCCACCAGAGATGAGAAACGCTCCCGAGAAGGCGCACGTTAGACTCGAGTACATGTCATTGGGAGTGATTTCGTCGTAGCACTGTTCCGGTTGGGCTCCAAAGGGTATTACAAAGCCAAGCTGGTGGCGATTAGTGGAAGATGGGAATCATGCAAAATGTACATACTGCCATGAATATCGCGGCGATGATGAGACAGTAGCTGAGATAATGCCGCCGCGTCTTTTCGGCCGGAAGGAAGATGTACGAGAGTAACAAGAAGACCAGACAGCAAAGCCCCACTACATTGAGCGCTTCAGCTATTTGGTAGGTAGTGTTGAAGCCTAGAATCGTCAGTAAGGTGAGCGAGCACTTGGTCATAGCCCATGAGGACGTACTCTCTGGGTATAGGAAATCCGTCAGTGGACATGGTAGGCAGCAAACACCATTGGTCCCGTAAGGCGCACAAAATCTTCCATCGACAACTAAGCGCGTCAGAATACACTCAGAAGACTGTGGTGGGATGACCTACAACCGCCAAATCCAAAATTTGACGGGTCGAAGAAGGGTGGCGGGCAGTCGCCTCGAAGTGCCTCGATTGCTGTAGCGTTGTTGACCATGTCGGGTTCCTCAGACTCTTCCTACTACAAATGCGTCCAACGTGTTGTATACATGTGTGACGCAAGTCTGCCTGGCGGTACTCCAGCTCGTGCCTGGGGAGATGTAGGGGGGACAGGATACGTGAGTGCCTGACGTCAATGGAGGCGCCGGAATTGGGCTCTTGGATGTACTTGGGTCTGCTACAGTTTATGCAGTGGTAGGGCGAGGCAGTGAAGGAGGTAGCGAGACTTGTGACAGCAGGTGCAGGACTCGAGTCGAATCAACGTCACCAGGCAAGAAACGAAACAAAAATGTGGAGTAAATACGTCGCGGATCACCTTGACACCAGTAGCCTAAAGAGTGAATAAGGTCTCTGGGGTCGATCAAGAGGCCAGAGCGAATGACAAAAACCGAGAGACGGGACGTGATGGTAGATGTAGGGGAAAGCTGCTGCGGCATAAGTAAAACTGCACGATGCAGAACGACGCCGTGGGCTTGGGGGTGACTCGTGGTTGGGCCGCCTGAGTATAGGACCAATGAGCGCGGCGATGCCAACACGAACAGGCCACTTTCTCCTTGCAGAGTCTATTCGTTCTAGTGCTAGCACTCTAGCGCGGCCGGGCCCTGGTGAATTGGTAGCCAAGGCAAGCAGGAGGTGTGCATGGGCAGCCGGGATTCGCACCACAGGCGGGACTGGGGACAGGGATGTCACTGCCGGGCCCAGGCACCCGGCTGATATGCGCGCTGGTGTTGGCTCCAACGCGCCCGAGGCAGCACGACGAGCCATCACGTCCTTGACTATGCATGCAGCGTGATTCGCCCACTGTCCAGAACGGCTGACCAGCCCGAAGCGTGGCAGCGTCCAAACGGCCAGCTGCGGGCGCCTACCAGAGATCAGTGCGGCGCGGTTCCTGTCAAAAGACGACGCACAATGGCCCCCCACGTCTTGACGAGCTATCTGGGCTCCCCACCCTGGCCGGGTCTGCGGTAGGAACTGTCGCTGGGCACTGCCACTGAGGCCAAAGGTCTGCGAAGTCGACACGACGCCGCGTGAGATGCTAGTGAATCGGACGGTGACCATCGGCAGCAGGAAGGAAAGGTGTATTTTACGATGTAGCACCCGTTGTATGGCGCACGTGGTGTGCCGCGGCACGAGACCAACCCCGTTGTCGCTATCGGCGCACCACCTGTCTGGGCGGCCTTTGACAGTCTCGGAAGACGGCCTCGAGTGGCGTGCCCAATCCCTGGCCGGCTCTTGTGGACGTCCAATGGCGGGCTTTCCGACTCTTTGCCTGAACAATCCACTGCGCTCTGGGTGGGACCCGAGCCACTTCTCAGCTTGCTGTGTACCTAGAATGGACCATGCAGGAACAGACATGTAGGCTGCAGGCTGCAGTTCGCAGTATCTGTGCCATCGACAGCACATACACAGACGACACAATTCTCCGCATCGCCTGATGCGTAGTGTTCCAACCATCGATGCCCGGGGCGGAGGACCAAGCTGTCATGTCGTCGTGGGAAGCGGGCAACGCCGTCAGCATCGCCGCTGTTGCTGCTGCAACACCCGGCGTTTTCAAGCCCTTTTTGCCGCGTTAGCGCTGCGCCTTGTGGGCGGTGGAGAAGCCCAACAAACGCGTGCCGACGCGCAAGAATGCAGTTTTCGCTGTGGTCTGGCCATCGGCATCTTTCTGTGTCTTGGCCCAAGCCTGTGTGGCCATGGAGTTTGTGTCTGCTGCGTAGTATGTGTGTAGGTCGTGACGTGGTGGTGGTCATGGCCAGAAGGGAGCACGCCCGCACTCGTCAGCCTTGGGCATGCACGGCAGGCACGTGCCTCATCTCGCTCGCCTCTTTCCCTCCCAGCCCCACCACCACCACCACCACCACTATCATCCAAAGCTTTCCAAGTTGCCCAATATACCGATGCTTCAGCGTTGGCCATGATCAATACGTTTCAGGTTCGCCTGCGAAAACCCAGGAAGCTACCTCCAACAGCAGCCGGATCGCCAACCTCGCGGGGACTGCCCTGGCCTGACTCTTGTTTGACATAGCCACCCAAGGATCGCCCCGTCTTCCTCCCTCTTGATGACAATATGTAGTAACATGAACGCGGGGTAGTAGTGCAATACGATTTGGTACAACATCGAGACAGCCCGACAGCCCTGCTTACTGCGTAGTTGCAGCAGCTCGTTCAGCCGACCAACATGCTATCCATAACATCTATTACCCAGCACTTGATCACCAACACCGACCAATGTCTCTCTGATACCAACAGTTTGGTTCAGTACCTCCCCAATCCAACAAACCCGCCAACCCGTCTTTCAGCCTCGGTGCCAAAAGCGCTAGACGATCCTCATGTCCTTGCCGGTTGCCTAAAAAAAGAGACAACCCCTTCAGCAACCAGGATCCAACCCAATCTGCACAAAACCCGTCGGTCATTCGAAATAAGGAAGCACGCCCGAAATGCGCCAATCGCCTCGTGGCATGCTTCTACAGTTTCTCGTCACCATCGGTCCGACTTAGGGCGTCCCATCCCTAACACAAGCATAGCCTGTTCCATACTGTTTTCTACCGACACAGCGACTTTTGCAAAGTGCCTATGCGTTCAGCCATTTTGCCAAATCACCGGCAGCTCACCGCATGCTGTCTTGACATGGAACATCTTCTCCCTCTCCTCGTAAATCCTCAGACATGCCTAGCCTCCATTCCCCGTGCATTGGGGACATGTTGCGCTAGAACCATCCACCAAAGGTTGCATAAACGCCCGGTTCGGGCGGGAATGAGCCGGTGTTCGCCATTAGCAAAGCGCCACACCGTGTTGCGACGACCATCAAGTCTACCGGCTCAGCTTCCGAGCAACTTCAGCTCAACATCGCAGCCAGGTGTGATCCACTCTATACGATGTTACTATGACATATATATATATACACACTTTATCTACGCACGGATCAGTCTGCTATAGGCCCTCTAGTCTTTAACAAAAAGTAGTGTGGCAGCGGATATGGCGTTGGAAAACGCGATTACGGCCCCCAAGGCGCGACTCGTCTTGATGATCACTTTGGCTTCTACATTATCTTGTAACTCAAACCCAAAACGTCTAGTGTACGTGGCGAGGTTACCAACTCGTCCATTTATCCAGTATGGAAATGATGGGAAAAGGCGTTAGTTGCGTTTTGCATGCATTATGAGCAGGTTGCCTGATCTCGGGATGGGAAGCTCACCAAAGGAAATAGTATTGGTGGCGTTGTACGGGTTCAATCCCTCGTTCCCGAAGATTCGGTTACAACACAGAGAGATTGATCACCAGTCTGGCCAAATCAGTCATGTATATGAAGGGAAAAAGTCCATCAGCCAAGACCATGCCAGCTGGCCGTTGCTCTTTAGGCTATACTTACCTACATACATACCTACAATCGCTGCCGTGTGCCGCAAAAAGCAAAACATCCAATCAATAAACGTTCCAGGCGCAGCGGCGTACGTCGCACTCGCTTCCAACAGCGCAAACGCATGCCAAGCAAGAGCTATTGTTAGCTCGTATGCGTTTAATTGGGAAGAGAGAAAAAAGGACAAGAGCTAGACCCAAGGTATCGGGCTCAGGTCGCGATGATGCATACTCAAGATGCATCGTGGAAACCCCTGTATCATCCATAACATCCCTCATCCATGCCAATAACATCCATGCCAGTTACACAAGCTGAAGCAAGGATTAGAGGGGCACCGAGGCTGATAGTCCTTGTAGACTCGGGTATATAGCGTCTTGCGCGGAAACCCACTGGACACGCGACCGATAAGACGGATAGTGTATTCGTGGGGGGAGCGAACAGGCCTACTGTGTCGTCGAAAGCTGCTGGAATACTTGGATGTGGTTGGTGTTTACTGGATACTGGCTAGGTCGTGAATACATCGCCGAAATTAGCTACAGCGTTGGCTGAACATGTACGACAAGACATTCCTTTCAAAATTAAACTTGGATCTAGAACCATGTAGGATGGTGAGAGGAAAGGGGTGAAGAAGCATAATCTTTGCGTATTGCTGCCAGGTAGGTGTGAAGGTAAAGAAGGAACGGAGGGTATGTATGTACTTCATTTTGGAAAGAGGAAGAAAAGAAAGCGCTGTTTGACTTTGAACTTCAAGACTTTGGAAAAGAGCTCAATTTCTCTCTCTTCTCTCTCCTGTCATCTCTTACTGTGTCAACCCCTCGTAAATCAAACCCTCTACCCCCGCCACGAAGTCTACCCATGCGCCTTCGTTCCATGGATAATAATTCCCCCAAACAGTCACCACAACACCTTTGTCCCCATCAATCCACATGTCGCAATTTGGCGCACCATACCAATAGACCGTGCCCTTGCTTCTACCCCTCTTCCCATCCCCAAGCACTCTCTGTGCACCCTGAACACCACAGCCCAGCCCATAGCTACCCTCGGGATCCAGATGAGGAGACGATAGGTCAACCGGCAGCAGGATAGGAAGAGCGTCCGAAACCGGAAGACTACGAGAGTCATTGCGTAGATGCTCTGCAAGCTGCGGTTTGGTCATCTCCGCTACCGACTCCGCAGAAAGAATACGATGCCCCGTTATCGGATCCACCCCCCGATTCTGCGGTAGCAGCGCAGCAACAAGACGCGCGTAGTCCCTCGCACTAGCCACCAGCCCCGTTCCCAAGCAACCTACGTGATGCTGTCCCTCGGGATACGCGTCCCGTCTCCTGACGACGTCCGGCTCCGCAGCATCCAGCCCGACAAAGCCATCTTCCCTCCTCATGCTTCTCGGCCAAAACTTTCCCGCGTTCTCAGCCCGTGCCGTAACGGCGCCTCCAAACGCGGGCTCGAACCCAATCTGCCTAAGCCCCAAGGGGTCGAAAATGTTCTCTTGCAGGTAGGAGCCCAGCGACTTCTTGGTGATGCGTTCGATGAGGACGGCAATCCAGTCGAGGCCCTGCCCGTAGTTGGTGTGCGTGCCCGGGTGCCAGAGGAGAGGGCTTGCGAGGAGGATGCCGTAGGGGTTGTTGGCTTCGTTTGCGTTTTCCCAGGTTCCCTCGCCGAGATCGCGGATGTAGTCCAAGAGGAGTTGGTTGAAGTAGGTGTGACCGCCGCCATACGTGTGGTTTAGTAGCATTCGAGCTGTGATATTGCTCTTTTGTTCTTCAAGTTGCCACTGCCTCTTGCCCGTTTTGGTATCCATCGTGTAGCCGGTCAAGACTCGCTTGGACGTGAGTTCTGGGAGCAAGGTGCTGATGGTGGTGGGGTCGTCGAGGGTGGCTAGACCTTGCTCAACAAGCTGCATGTATGCTATTGCACCGATGATCTTTGTAAGGGATTGGATGATAGCTATTGATTCCGATGTAGGAGGTTTGGACGGACTGGAGCCATGAGAGAAGAGGACATTGTCCTGGGCGTCGACTACATGAACTAGAGCAGACGGCAGTGGCAACTTGCCTGCTGTCGGTTGTGTAGCATTGTCGATGTGTTGTTTTAGCGCCGTAGTAGTTTCTTGGGTGATGGTAGGAAGGCTCATGATGGATGATGAGCGCGAGACTCGAGAGCAAGAGGCACTGAATAGTACAATCGTATGTCTAGCTGCTTTATAAATTTAGATTCCAAGGGACCGAGTAGCCATTCCCAATGTGCTGATGTCGCAACTACTAAAAGAGCAAACTGTACCTCGATCGCCGAACAAAGTAACCTACTCTACAAGGTCGGACTAACGCAGAGAAGGGAAGATTTACCCGAGTCGATAGATTCCCAGAGTCGCACGTGGGGCAATCGCTTACTTCAGCCACCACTTGCTGCATGCCTAAACGAAAGAGGACAGTCGCCAGGCAGTGTGCTGCATTGTTAGTAAGCGCGCTAGGCAGTCAGCAACTCGAAAGAAAACGGATCTGACAATCACATATGGATTGCAATGTTACCATAAACCTGAGTAGGTGTTTCTGTGCATACTCCGCTGGGTCATGAAGTGTACACCATCTTGTGAGTTTGGTGTATAAACAGTTTTGCTTCAATCCTGAACTCCAAGGCAAGGTCCGACATCTCAAGTGAATGCGCCTAGGCCACATGAAACCCCGCAGTAATCCCACAGTGCATTTGTCATCGTAATCATCATTGCCATCAATAGATATCTTCCCATTTCCCCCACATGACGTCATGCTTGTATTTGTCCATAAGTTGGCCGGTAGGGTCGTCGCCCTCTACGTGGGCCCATGCGCCCGCGAAATGCAAGATGAATTCACCAGGCACCCACTGACCGTGCTCATCCTCATAGCATTTGATCTCTTCGGGAAAGGCGTTCAGTTTCGATTGGGGCGCGACGATGAACCTCTTCGAGTATGGCTCCTCCTTCATGACACGCACCAGGGCGTCCTGCTCGCTGTATTCTTTGCCCTCGTCCGTGTGGCGGAGCTCAAGTGCACGGCGGATGAATTCGAGAGATCGGTCGTGTGCGCGTACCAGGAAGGACCCCAGATTGAGGCCGTTGCAGTCGTTGGTGAAGATGTAGTCAACCTTGTCAGCATGCTCGGCATTCTGCAATTCATCGTCGATTATGTCGGCAACATTGATATCAGTATTGGTGATGAGCGTGTCGAAGTCGAGCCACCATATCCAGTCATACTTTGCGGACTTGACCAGCCTTTGGATCATGTCGAACTTCCAATAGACAGGGTTTCCCGTTTCGCTGTGTTGTTCGTAGTCGATGACGAGGTCATAGCCGTGGCGGCGCGAGTAGTCTGAGCAGGAAGCACGTCAGTGTGTCGCTTTTGGGTAACAGCTTGACCAAGCTTACGATCTTTGTTCCTTAGTGAGAGATAAAGGTATGATCTCTGCTCCGTGACGAAGGTTACGAGGGCCAATTGAGGCGGTTTCTTTTCCTCGACGTGTGGCTTCTGCTCAGGCTCGACAGGAGCGGGCGGAGGAGACGGGGGATGCGACGGCAGCAACGGATGTTCCTCATGTCTTGTTCCTTGACTGAGTTCCCAGCCCAAGAACGCCAGAAAGGCGAGCAAGAGTACAAGCGATAGCGGCAGCCTCCTTGCCGACCGGACGAGCATGATTGCAACAGAGGGCCGAATTGAAGAGGGCGCAGTTGTGGCAACTGAAGGTGCGAGGGATGGAAGCCGCTGATAGCGGAGATAAGAGATTGGGGCAGGAAAAGGATAGTACATGGTGGATCCACGCCAGGGACTCAGCCGCAGATAGGGTGGCGCAACGTTACACAGCATATTCTGGACTAGGCTAATGGTGAAAATGCTGGCTTGAGCAAGATCTTATTGGTAACTTCTTAATCTTATTTAGCTTGCTATTGTGCAAGATTAGCTGCTTATGTCTACTAAGGGCGTGGTAGGAACAAACAACATACAGTCTGCTGAGATTTATTCACAGCAACGTGTCCGCCCCTGACTATAATACCGTCCGCGGTCACGCCGTACAAAGAGTAGTGAGGGTTAGGATCTCTTCGGCTACTATGAAGCATATGACTATTTAGGGTTAGAAAGTATAACACTGTTAATAAGATAACTTACGTGACAACAAGTTGGTCCATTCGCTTCATGTCATCGTCTTTAAACACCTCACCGCCCTCGAAGCGTTCCTTGATGATTTCCAAAGCCATCGACTTGGAATCCGAACTGATAGCACTGGTGAGCCGTTTGAAACCGTCACCGCTCTTGGAAATCACAAGGTCGATTTTCTTGAAATTAGCCTTGTTGAAGACCCTTCCGAGAAAAGACATCTTGGGTTTGGCTTAGAGGAGCTTGTAAGTCGATCGAAAAGTGTATATGACAACAGTAGGCGCAGAAGTGATCAATTACGTTGCTTTACTGCTCTCATGGGGGTTGATAGACACACTTTAATACTCGATGGACGAGCTTGTTTATTCTCTGGCCGCACTTGTCTACTCTCTGGCCGCACATACATGTTCAATGGACGCACTTGCATATTCGATGGACGCACTCACATGTTCGATGGATGCACTTGCATATTCAACGGACGCTCACCACTTTCTGTTTTGATCCTAACGAAATTCCGCAGGGGATCCATCTCGTTACAATAACTTCTAGCGATACTAGCATTGCTAATACCTCGTTAGGGTTACCAGTGTGAAAAACAATGTTGATAAGAGATATGAGCCGTAAATATATTAGTTAGCCACTGCCTGGAATTGTTGTGCGCAAGGTTTGACGTGTTGCCCGCTTTGGCAGGTGTGGCAGTTCTCTCGTTGGGGATTTGTTGGAATAAATAAGGAATAGTAATTAAGTGGTTGGAAAACTGCTCTTTAGTCAGTGGAGGATTAGCTGTAGATTCTCATTCCAGTCATTATTCACGAGAGACGGCTATCGTTGGGACATTGCAATGGATCAGAAAACGCTCAAAAGGTTTGACGAAAAACAACATGACTTGGGAAAATTCCTGATAGTGATGTGTGGTGGAAACATCGGAAAAAGCAGAAAAGATACCGATTACTTCAGGACAGGACACGAAAGGATAAAGTAGGAGCGAGCGTGGATTGTCTACATATGCATACGAACTGAACGCGGTTTTCCAACCTGACTACATAGACTATGCGTCTTTGATATTCTCGAACGCGTGAAACTCCTCGGATGCTAGCACAGCCGAGGCGGAGGGCCTTTTATCAGGATCGGTGACTAACATAAGACTAAGGAGATCCCTCAACTGCTGCGGCATCTCCACCTTTTGCATCTCTTCTTTAAGAGGTAACATCTCTTGCAGGGATGGATCCTCCTGACTATTTCTTATAGCAAACTCAATGTTAATTTTGAGAATAGAGCCGTCAACCATATGAGGAACTAAGTCCCAATTGGGAAAGAGTCGCTTGATTTTTGTCATACACCAGGCATCATCGAACATATCCCAAGGACTACCCGCCCTGCCTAAGACATTAGGCTTGATCCAGCAAAGTAGCATCGCGGCAACTGCCCAGACCTGTGATGGCATAGTGCATGCTTGGCCTAGAAAGACTTCGGGGGCCCGCATGGCCAAGGGTTGGGCTTTAAGGCGATGGCCGGCCGGAAATACTATGATAGTGTTAAAAAGTGTGGCCATGTGGTCAAAGGTTTGCTTACCAAGACCCAAGTCACCCACTTTGGCGATGATCCGGCTCGTATTATTGCCAGAAACAAGGATATTTGCAGGTTTGTAGTCTGGATTGATAAGTAGATGCTAATGGTCTAAGAATGAGTAGTATACCTGTGTTCACATGTCCTTGGTTTTCCAGAATAACACAACTCTCTAGAGCTGCGCGTAAACATTTCTGAATAAGAGCATAAGTGCGCATGTTGGGCCGATATTTTATATCCGCAAGAGTAGTATCCAGCCATTCGAGAGCAATAGTGCAATCGTCGATTTTATCGTACATTTGCCGAAAGCACTTAGCCGACGAGACGCCAGGAAGGCGATAGCTTGTATATTCGCGGCATATACTCTCCATAGTACGTTTATCTTCAGGCGAAGCTGTTTTGATTAATGCCCTTAGTCGGAGAGTCAGCCTTAACAGTCCGTTGAGGGGTGGAACTATGCAACGAACAATTTGGGTGATTCGAGGACGCCCTCACGCGGCACGACCTTGGCCATGTAGACGGAAGATTGGTGGGTGTTGTCTCCGATAGCTTTGACGATGTGGTAGTCCCAGTGGACGCCTGCAAAAGTGCGTCCAGGAGCAAGGCGAGCACGGGACGGCTTGGTTCGTGGAAGGCAAACCTTCCCTTGCTTGGTTAGTCCAATAAACCGCATTGTAACGACGCGAGAGTACCTATGCAGAAGACACAGGCATGCCGGGGTGAAGTACTTACTTATAGCTAGAAGACGGGGGCGCGGAGGGCACGTGACGTTACCCATGTAAGCTGTGTAAAGCGGGCCAAGCCTTAAGTGTCCCAATTAGAAGGGCGGCCTACGTTATAGAATGGTTTCAAAGGCGGGTATCAAATTCACTATGACTAACTACTGCGATGATTATTTTCATGAGCTATTCACGTAGCGCGTAGACTAGTAAAAGTTGCTAGCTAGTTACCTTCACAGCCTTTTAGATTCGCTATAGCAGAGATTAGGCTGGCAAATGGGTACTCTCTACCCTCGGGTTGGGTTGCGTTAGGTTGGGGTCGCCCAAACCACGGGTAGAGGTTGGGTAGGGGTCTTAAGTAGTCATAACCCAACCCAACCCATTTACCAGCGTAGCAGAGATAGGCAAGAGTATTAATTATTGTGTTCGCTAGGAAAGGTTTAAGAGCAGCATACTCATAATGGAGTCGTACCATATATATTCATGTGGTTGCCCAGTGACTAATACCGCTGTATCAAACTGGTTCCTCCCGTGATACGTGGGAATCTACACAATACTTCACGCACAGAAAACAGCTTATATAAATTATCATACTCTTCCTTGCTTAAGAACCATAGGATAGTGTAACAAGTAATAAGAAGGATTCTCTCCTTGACAGAAGACGGGAAGGCTGAGAGCCTTTGGACATCCACGTGATAAGGTAATGATCAACGCGGAGCGCGGTAGACGCCGCGGGGATGCTCGGAACGTCGCAGAGCTACCTCAACTACATGGTGTGCAAGTGTGTCAATGCGGCTGGTACTGGTCAGCTCTTCGTCGTGGGCATCACATACGGCACTGAGAGCGCGCAGTGGAGAGTCTCAATCGCCTGCCAGATACCCCTCAGCGTGCTCCTGGCGGCGGCATGTTTTCCCCGACTCGCCGCGGTGGCTGATTGTTCGTCGCAAGAACGACGATGCTAGAGTGGCTCTCGCCAAGCTCTCGCCAAGCTCTTTGATCTCGACCAGCATTCCGAAGCCGAAACCCACACAAAATCTTCGTCGGCCTGGACCAGCATCTACCGTCTACCTCATCTGCGTCGAACCCTGGTGTCTGCATCCATGCTCGTTACACTGCAGATTACCGGTATCCAGTTCGTGGACCCATGCACAGCGCTATTTCTCTCGTCTCTGGGGGTGGCGAGCCCATTCACGACGCATGCGATTATATCCGTCTGCATCCTCGCAGGTTCATTGGTTAGTCCTTGAATCCTAGACAACGTGGACCGCCGGCTCTCCCTGCTGTATGGATACGCGATTGCTGCTTGCTCAATGCTTACCTTTTCGGCGGTAGGATCCGCACTCGGGACCATCAGTACTGTTACACAACGGGTTCTAGTTGCGTTCCTGTGCATTTGGGCCTTCGTCTTTGGAGGGGCAATCAGCGCTAGTTCGTGGTTGACGTCAGCAGAGGTGCATGCTGTCCATCTGCGGGCCCAAAGGCAAGCGAACACGCAGGCGTTTGCCTCGATTTTCTCGTTCGCGGCACAGTTCTGAGCGCCTTATATGATCGCAGCCACCGGGACGAGCGTGGGGTACTTTTACGCTGGGGTGATTATGGTTATCCTCGCTATTGCGGTTCTCATTGTTCCAGAAACAGCCCGACTGACGCCTGAGCAAATAGACACGCTCTTCACTTCCAGGACATCGGTATGGAGAACCACGGTGGCTGGGAACATGCAGCTGAACCAGGCGCATGGACCAGAGGAGACGGCCGCACCGGCACCTGGTTGAGCCCAGGCCGTGGAAGATGGGCAGCACTTACAGCACAAACACATGCAGGGCGATACAGATTCGTACGAGGGTACATAGGCACCTTCTGGAGTTTGCATAGTACCAACGCCGCCAGCAGGGGCCGGGGTGAACGAGGGGCTAACCATCTAAGGTTCACCCGGTGGCAGTAAGATCGAGCCGTGGAGTCGCGCGCAGGCGGCAGAGATGTCTTGGTGTGAGACTCTATAAGTATCAGTGTGCTTAATATCGGCGTACTCGACACAGAGCATCGTTTTGATAGCGACCGGGGATGCTGAGTTTCTGTGAGCTTATCATAAAATGCCTACTTGCCCATTTCCTATGATAAAAATAGACCAGCAGCATCCCAGTTCATGCATCCGCATCTCGATGCGCCCTAGAACGAAACAATAATGTGAACTACAGCGATGCATTCAAGCTTAAGCCATGGCCATGTATGATTCCCCAGATTCCAGCTCGCCCGCAGCCAAGAAGGAGGAATCCGGGGTGGGCCGAGACTTGCTTCCATCACCCTCTCAGCCCACCAGGCTGAACACTATGCACTGAGAACCATTTTACATCGACGATCCCGATGATGCGTTTGAGGAGGCATCAGGCGCTTACGAATTCTGCTACGTTGGCGTCGGCGTTGGCGTTTCCGCATCCGCATCCGGAATAGACTGGCTAGACTTACCCGTATTGGCTTTGAAAGAGATTCATTTACGAGTGACACGATACTTTGACGGCATTTCATAACCTCAATAAGCCCCCCAATCTTTTCCTCTATCAAGGCAGGACCCATAGAAAGATTCCCTGAGCATCTACCCACGGTCATGCGGTTTACGACTGACACAATCATCTCAAAATCCTTTCAAATATGTACTTAACAGCTCAGCTGGCGCTACTGATGAGGGGTTTCAGTTCGTTCTTCAACTCGTTCTCTCGCTAGTTTTTAGGCTGGTCTAGCTGATCTCGCTAATTTGGCTGGTCCTATCAGGTGGTTTTCGAACTCGTTATATAGACGAATCCCCACCTCGTAATTTTGCCTATTTTTGGCTTGTATTCTAGTTAGTGTTTTGGCTGTTTCTGTGGAGAATCTGGTGTTCGTTGTGTGACGAGGCGTTATACGCATACGGTGGTCAATAATGCCATGGTACGCGACTTGGCGTAGAGCCGCGTAAAACCAGCCAGCCATATAAGTGTTTCTTTGTACATGAAAGCCTCTCGGGGTCCGATCATAATAAGCAGCCAAAGCTGCAACAATTACGCACCATGGTGTCTTGTGTAGACTAGTAATAGTATTTACCACATTCCACTCCCATATCATCGCTCCAAAGGCATATACTACCTACCAATGTTTCATCGACTGGCTGAGTTATAGAAGCATGTATCTCATCAATGCCGTCTAACACAAATTCAACTAGGCGCCTGCTGCGACGGTAGGGAGTGATAGGATTATTACAAGTATATCAAACCTGTTAGTAGGTGATTCGAAAAGGCAATATGATCTGATCAAGGATGTATCTAATATAGTAGAGCGTTATAGACTGTAGGCGTCGATCACGCGACGGTTGAACACAGTAGTAAGGCGTTCGAGGCGCTGCAGGACGGGCAGCCAGCAAGACAAGTGTATGAAGCGAGGTGGGTATCAGAGGTAAGATGATAATCGGAGAGTGGGAAAGAGGGAGAAGCGTGATCGGAGTAGTACACAGTAAGTTTGCAGAATGCACAGAGGTCCGTACACGTTCCTAGTGCCTACGCTAGTAGGCTTAGTACAACCTCAACACCAAGAGAAGGCGTAGTTTGGCGTGCTTGTACGTATCACAGCATCTTCAAAAGTTACCCAAGAGTAAGTAAGGTAGCTTAAGGCCTGGCTGACTCGCTAGTTTCTACAGGGTCTTGTAAGTTACAGCTAACAATCTATGTTGTATACGCCGAACCGCTTATATAAACAACCTCTGCCTCAGGAACCGAACCCTTGTTGACAGACCTTATCCAGAAGGGGGCGGTGGTACTCTCAGTGCTCAGGGCCACTCACCATTTGCTGAAGCCAGTTGGGCTTACTCGCATTAGCTTCAGAAAGAAGCTGTTAAGGGGATCATTCGGCGAGGAGGGCCTGAAGATAGTGTTTGTCCGGCGAGGAGGGCCTAATGGCAGTGTTTCTCCGGCGACGTGGCTCTTGAGCCCGGCTAAAGTGCGGCGTCTAGCCATGTGGCAAAGATAATGAGACGCGTAGCCTGAGATCATAAAGCTGCAGGGAAATCTGCATGGGTTCTCTTTGTTGCATGTTGTACACCAGTGCTTTCACTTCATTGATATTGGTACCCCACAGTATATCTGTCAACCCCGTTGTACATAATGTCGAACCAAGCACAACCACGTGCGCAGCTGCGAAGTACCTGCAATGCATGCGCCGATGCGAAGATTGGATGTACCAAAGAGAAGCCGTCATGTGCTCGCTGCATCCGACGAGAAGAGACCTGTGTCTATGCTGTCATTCGCCGAGCGGGACGTCCCGCTGTGAAGAAGACAAAGGTGACGACTGATGGCCCTACCACGACTCAGCAGTCTACATCTGCCACCGACGGTGGTATGCAGATGCCCACTCCAATCACTGCTACCTCGGGAGCACCAGAGTTTCTTGCAATGTCACAAACGCCTGATGCTGTGATGATCGACCAACCTTTGTCGACCGCTTCGCCACAGCTATCTAGTGACATATTCAATGCTTCCACCCCAGACTTCGCGGAATTTAGCGGGCAGTCATGGCCTGGCAATTCAGTGCTGCAGACAGTACCGGAAACCAATGGCGACGACTTCGACTTCCTAGCGTCTCTCACCATGCCGCCTGACTTCGATCCTAATCCCGACCTGAGGTTTAACCACAATGACTTTGAATTCTCCTTCACGCCTTCCAGCACCGGTATGCCAGACCGACAAGTGCTTTTTCCGATTGAGATGCCCACGGCACCCATGGGAGCCGGGCAAATTTCCGAGCAGGCCAAGCTTCAGCAGATGCCAACCACAACAAAAGCAAAGTTAGCATTGGTGGATTGGTTCTCAACGAGCGCCAGCAGCACAACCAGCGGCTCTCCCCGGTCGATGCCTACTCCACCCCTACGCAGAGATTCAGTTTTGGGCCAGGTTGCTCCAAGCTCGCTGTCAAATTGTGGCTGCAGTACGAAGGCGCAGGCGGTCTTGAGCGAGCTGGTCATGGACAGACCGAAAAGCGAGACGCACACTCTACGCCAGCTGGAGTATGTGCTGTCGCAGAACCAGACAGCGATGGAGACGACTAATGCCGTGCTTGCCTGCCCTTGCGCCAAGGACATCTCGTCACTATTCACGCTGGCGCTGGTCGTGTTCAAGACGCTTGGTTGGTATGCAGCAGCGGCATCAGCGTGCCACGCAAACACGACGAGCCTACTACAGCCAGGCGAGCCGGCAAAGCAGGCATCGTTATCCGTACGGCTCTCGGCGGACGGTCTGCCCGGCTACGAGCTGGACGGCGAGGATGGGAACCACATTGTGCGACAGCTGGTATTGTCACGTCTGCACCAGGTGCAACGGGTGGTGAAGGTACTGTCGCAGCAGCTGCATGCCATGGCGGAGAGGGAGCAGCGGTCACGGGCGACTGGCAGCGGCAATGGTATCGAGGCCACGGCGAGAGACCTGCTGTTCGATGACAACCCGTTCGACCAGACGACGTCGCAGAAGCTAGCGCAAGTGTTGGAAGCTAGTATGCGCGCCCGCTTGCGCGATCTGTCTCAGGCGTTGTTGGCTGCGCTGCGAGATGGTGCACCCTGATGACCTGTATGCATAGGGTTGGAGTTCAGGATGCAGATGCAGTTAGAATCCACGACGGGGCTCGGCTGATAACGGCTGCTAATGCCGGCCCGCCGGGACGCTCCGCAAGTGACTTGAGTGTGAGCGTCTGAGCGGTGAGATGGTGCCTCTACCGTGTACATGGAAATGGAGTTTTGTCACGATCCTCTCAACTCGAGGTCAAATCTCGAACATGTCCCGGAACCCACTCCCCTCGGGCCAGCGAAGCCACTGTCACGTGCATAGAGCACAGCGCAGTTGGGTATGGACATACGTGCGTCAGAGCATATATCCAAATATATACGTAGCAATATATATTCACACATACTTGGCTGTCATCATGTTGACCATCTGAGGGAACATGACCAGTCCTTTCTAATGCGTCCATAGGATGTACTGACTGGTTAACGTGTTAGCTCGCGGGCAAGTACTGTATGTACATGCTGTAGTAAGCTGCGGCAAGCGGAGCCGAGGAGTGGGCCGCACTTTTAGCCGAGCTGTCGTCAAGCTCTTCACTCCACACATGCATTCACACCCAACACACAAACATCATTGATAAGGCAAGATGCCGCCAGCAGGTACTCAATGAGGCCGCCTATGCATAGCTGACAGTGTCACCAGCGCGCTCTCTCATGTGACCGGCGGGCGCAGTATTATCATCTGATTGCTAAGAGATATGTAGCTAAGCACCTTTTTTTCGACACCGCCCCCACGCATTACTGTATTTCGAGCATGGACTTCCCCTCCTCCCTACCGGCGGCTGTCTCAATCTCCCTTGTCTATCCTGTCCTCGTGTGTCCAGCGAGAGCTGCTGAACTTGGCGCAGATTCTCACTATGTCTCCGCTGACTTTTCCTCGACCTCCAGCTTCGGAGTCTCGGTGTCAGGCATCCTTACAAAAGGCACTAACAGCGCGGCAAAGATGGTGGCGGCCGACACAGCGATGCAGAAGGCGAACACGTCCTTGATGCCAACCATGTACGCATTGCGCACCTGGTCCAGCTGCGAACCGCTGTAGAACGTCTGCAGCTCTGCTGCGCCCGAGCTCAGCACCCTGCCAATATCAATGTCTTTGGCATTCTTCATCAAAGTCTGCACCATCAGATTTGCAAAGATCGACTGCGCTGCTACGACAAAGTACGCGCCAGTTGCTGTCTGGAACGCTGCAATCTGTATTAGCATGTTGCCACAAAGCTGTATCCCTTGCCCGAGTACTCACTGAAAATGATGCCCGTTGTTGCCGCGACGTCTTCGGCTGAGGCGAATGCCTGCAGCACGGTGACTGGAACCTGGTTGCCGAGCCCAATACCGAGACCAAATGGCACCTGCGCTCCGACGTACCATGCCTTGGAGGTATTGACATCCATGGCCCACAGTAGAGCCGCGCCGAGGGTCGTGAGGAGGCCGCTGGTGATGGTGAAAGGGTGGATCATGCGCGTCTTTCCCATCATGCCACCGCTCATCATCGCTCCTAGCGCATAGAATGCCATAAAAGGCAATGTGTACACACCGCTGGTGATGGCCGATGTGCCCTTCACAGCCTGAAAGTAGATTGGAAGGTAGAAGAGAACCAAGAAGTTCGCTCCTGGGTTCAACCAGCCGTAGATGCAGTTGGCCCAGGTCATGCGCGGCTTCAAGAGACGCAACGGCACGCCGGCATACTCTCCCTGGAGCCACTCAACACCCACGAAGCCGATCGTGAGCACAACGAAGAGAACGAGCGTGGCGATGACTGAACCATCTGACCATGGCTTGGTCAGACCTCCCCATTCCAGTGCTAATGTGAAGCAGATGAGCGAGGTCAGCAAGAAGCTGAAACCGGGAATGTCAATGTGAAGGATGATCTCTTTCCACGTTGCCGGGGCCAACTTGACATGCTTCGGGATGTGTAGAAAGAGAATTTGCAGCAAGATTGCGACACCTCCAACAGGCAGATTGATCCAGAAGCACCAGCGCCAGGTAACCTCTGAAGTGAAGACGCCTCCTAGGACTGGACCCAGGATGGTGGCTGACATGACTGTTTCACGTTAGCGGAATGCTCTCGAGGGTAGCAGTAGTCGGAGCTTCTGGACTAATTCTTACAAACGCCAATCCATATTCCAATCAATCCGGGACGACTACTCGGAGCAGCCGTGAAGTTGATGATAAGGACGGATCCACTGAGACAGCCTGAAGATGCATATGGTCAGCCAGTAAGCCCACTGAAGCCTGGATTGGGTACCCTGCTCACCTGAGCAACCAAGACCTTGGAGAGCTCTTCCCACGATCAATGCGACGCCGTTGGGCGCTGCCGCCGCGACGACACTGCCCACAAGGTAGATGCCAAGCGCGGCCATAAACACGTATCGTGCAGACAGGTACTTGTACAGTTTGCCCCATAGAGCACTGCTACTGCCGACAAGGAGAAAGCATGAGCCACTGTACCAGCCAATGTATTCCAAACCGTCGAAGTCCCTCGTGATGGCCGGAATCGCCGTGGCTACAATGCCCTGGAGTCATGCGTCAGCACACTGCATGTTTTCAAGATGCATGCAAGATACCCACCAGGTCCAAGGAAGCGATGAGCGTGCTCAAGTTGATGGTCGCCATGACGGCGGCAAGGTGCCACCCAGTGTAGTAGACGGCGACCTCGTCGCCGCCATCGATTGTCTTGGCCGCCGCCACATGCTTTGCGTCGAGCATGCCATCGGTCGTCTTCTTCTCGCTGCTTTCTCTCGACTCGGCATATCGGGCGTCAGCGCTTGATGCAGAGTCTGCGGCCATGTTGATTACAAAACGTGGCTGAAGAGGATCAGGGCGGAATAGGATTGCTTTGAATGGAGCAAGAGTGAATGAAGGCGTGAGGGATGCAGTCTTGTATCCTCATGTTTTCTTGCAAACATTATACAGAACAGCACCCGGCACCCGGCACCCGGCGGTGGAATTGCGAGTGTCGGCGGAGCAAGGCCATAGGTCTCTGTGTGCTTCCGCCGGCATGCGCAAGTGGACCGGCGGAGGGCAGAGCGATGGCGAAATGCATTGTTCCAGGCTGAAAGGCGCGCCAAGTTCGGCGTGCAGGAGTGCTCGTACGGTAAGTAGTATCTATCACCGGCATGCAGCATCGACGCAGATGGTAGACTATCACATGGCTGCAGCGAGTAGTCTGCAGGCGGCAAGACGTGCCGTTGCGGGCAGTCTGACCTGCATCATGCATCTGACCTGGCCTGCCCTGCATCAGTAGTGGTGGTGTGTATGCACATGGTACTATATGCAGTCAGCTACGAATCGGCCGCTCGGCCAAATTCCGCCCCGCCGGCCGACCGGCGGTCGAATGCCTTCGGCGGTCCAAGCAAGCGCTTGCCTTTGCTTGTCCATGGTATACACTGTGGGTACATACACAAAGTCGCATCGCCAGACGACGTAGCACGCCGTAACACCATCCAGCGTCACTACTGCTACTGCCGCTCCCATCCCAATGGCCTCTGTCTCCACCGACGATGTGGACGGGCCCGGCAATCCCAAGCGGCGGAAGCTGCGCAAAGGCACTCACAGCTGCTGGGCTTGCAAGCGGCGGAAGGAGAAGTGCGTCCCATGCGCAGACAATTCCACCATCTGTCTTGGCTGTAGGAAGCGTAGCACTCCCTGCCTCGCCCAAGACCAGCCTGAGGAGACTACGGATCAGTTCTTGCCCGCCATCACCACCGCCATCGCTGCAAATCCAAGGACAAGCGTCACAGCTCCCCCTCCTCCCTCCCCGCCTGGGCCAGCGGCGACGCATATACGCCCCTCATATAGCCATCTGTCTGGTCGCACCCCACCCATGGCAGAAATATCAAAAACCCTCCATGCGGCGCTACCTTCGCCAGAAGAGTGCGACATCATCTATCGAGCGAGCAGTCGACACTCGGCTATGCTCAATGGATCTACGCTTACCATGCCCTACACTTGGCTGGATCCCAACGATCCCAACGGCCCCACATCGTCCGGCTCGTTGCCGGCACCAGCTAGCGTAGATGCCCATCCAGTGCTCCTAGCCAGGCACATACTCAACATAGTCACGCTTCTTCAAGATCTGCACCCGAATATACACCATGAATTAGCTGGTCTCCATGAGCCTCCGAGGGCAATGGCAGAGCGCCTCGCAGAACTTGCAATTCGCCTCGTCACCTCTCAGGACCGAATGCTGGCCAGCGTAGAAGGGTTAGAGTGCGTTGTAATGGAGAGCATCTACTATGGAAATTGTGGCAGTCTGCGCCTTAGTTGGATGGCTTGCCGCCGAGCAATGCTCCTCGCACAGCTCCTCGGCCTGCATGTGCATGCGCCGGCTGCTCCCAAGCAATATCGTGTCTTGGATCGCGCAACCCGCTGCGATCCGCAGTATATGTGGTTCCGCATCGTCCACTACGATCGCTACATGTGTCTTCTCCTTGGCCTACCTCAGGGCTCTACGGATGTCAGCATGGCTAGCGAAGCACTACTCGCCACTGATACCGCCATGGGCGGCCTCGAAAGAGTGCAGTGCGTCATTGCTTCACGCATACTGCAGCGCAACGAATCCGATCCGACAAGCGTTGACTTCAGTGTGACCCAAAGTCTTGACAAAGAACTGCAACGTGCTGCCCAAACTCTCCCCAGCAAATGGTGGCTTGTTCCGGATCTTGGAAACTCAATGCATACCAAACAGGAAGTCTGCTGGGACGTGCAGCGGCTCTATGTGCAGATTTTCCATTTCAATCTCCTCAATCAGCTTCACGTTCCTTACATGTTGCTATCCTCTACTGATCGGCGGTTTACATACTCCAAATTTGCCTGCGTCAATTCTTCTCGGGAGATCCTTTCTCGCTTCGCTGTGTTACGCAGATCAAACCAAGTCGCCTACAACTGCCGCACAGTTGACTACTTGGCTGTTATGGCTGCAGTGACGCTGCTTCTAGCCCATCTCGACAGCTACCGCCACCCTTCGCAGGCCGACATCATGACGCACTTGTACCTAGGCGACCGGGCCATGATAGAGCAGGCACAGGAGAATTTACAGGAGGTCAGCCGACTCAACGAGGATTCGCTGAGTCGACAAAGCGCGGAACTCCTGCGGCGACTACTCGCTATCGAAGCGGAAGCCGCTGATGGCTACGATGCTCCGGCGCATAATGTTGTGGTGCAGCAAGTTGCGCACAACGCAGCCCTTGTGGAGAAGGCCGAAGAAGACACTTCCCAGATGCATATTCCTTACTTTGGTTTAATCAAATTCGCACTAGAAGGCATAGCCGCCCGGGCAACAAGTTATCCGAACCGTTCAATAGGACATAGCGACATGCAGTCGCAGGCGCCAATTTCACACTCTGCCGCGAGTCTCAACATTTCATATGCATCCGCCAGCAGCTCTCAGCAGGGACTTGATGATGCAGGAACTACCCTCGACACGCAAGCCACCGACGAGCGCGAAAGCCTAATGCTGGCGACGCCATATTACTCCGCCGGAATAGTGAGCCCCGCTGTAGTGGTCAGTCAGCAATCAGGTCTCGCGAGTGTGCATGAGGATGTGTGGAACCCAAAATTCTCAGAGGGTGGCTTCTTTGATGCTCTACTGCCTGGTCTCACAGGAAATGGCGAGTGGTCCTTGGAGGGTATTGATATGGATTACTTCGAACGACTGATGGCTGGCTCTACGTAGAAGAAGTACCCTCCCAGGGATGAATCTCTGACTACAGCATCAAGCAATGACATATATCAATGGCAGCAGTGGGTTTGAAAACGAGTATCAATGATTCAAAGATATCGCAAAGCCTGCCTACGACTTCGCTATCTGCCCTATATTACTCTCTCCCGGGTGCTTTGAAGTCCGTGTATCTCGTAGCTGCTTGGCGCTTCACGGCAAACTCAGCCTCCTCGAATAGCAGTCTTGCATCCTTGACTTGTTGTTCCATGTCGGCATCCCATATCCAATGCATCTTGTCCTTGAGCGCTTCAAACATCGGTGCAGCTTCCATGGTGACCCCTGGCTCGTTGCCAGATAACAGGCGACCCACCTCCGAGCTTGTCACGACGACCTTCTGGCTGCGGAACCGGCGCGTCGTATCGCAAGCTTGAAGCACCGCACGTATTTTCTCTTGCTTTGTGAACGGCGATTTACTCTGTCGGGCTGGGTCGAAGCAATCTCCTAACAAGCGGTGCATTACCAAGGCATCTTCAACAGCTTGACCAGCTCCGGCACCCAGAAAGGGTGCCGTGGCGTGCGCAGCATCACCCATGATGTACACACGGCCTTTGTAAAACGTTGGCGCTGGCGGCATTTCCCAGATCGACCAGCCGAGGGTGCTGCCATCGTTTGGCACCAGGGCGACCTGCTTCTTCACAAAGTCTGCGTAATCCACGAAGCGACCGTTAAGGTCTTCAGTATCTACCGGCACATTCCACTTGTCCTGCTTCACTGGGCTATTGTGGAATGTGGTCACCCCGATATAGTAGAGCGTGTTGTTCGCCAGAGGGAAGCCGTATACCACGCCGTCTTTGCCGCAGGTTATGCTGAATTTTTGAGTCACATCCTCCAAGGCCTCCTTTGCTACAGCTATCGGCACTGTGCAGCGATAGATGATGCCACCCGTGAAGAAGGCATCGGAAGCAGGATTGTCGGCGCCGAGTACGTGCTTGCGAACCACAGAGTGGATTCCATCGGCCCCAATCACCACATCTGCCTTGGCCTGGGTTCCATCCTTGAAGTGAAGCTGGACAGGAGCATCATCACCGCTCTCCTGGATGCCTACGAGGCGCTTGCCCACATGCGTTCGTCCTGGGTCAGCTAGCTTGATGAGCTCGTTAAGGAAGTGGGCGCGATGGATAGTCGATCCCCTCACACTATGCTTATACTCGAGCACCTTTTCGCCGACATCTGGCTCCTGGCCTTTGGTGACAGCCATCCACAGATACTGGCCGTTTTCGTCCGGAGGGCCCTCGTTGTAAGCTGCTCGTTGCTCAAAGCCAGACAAGATGCGTGGATCGATCATCTTCATTGCCCGTTGGGCATTCGGGCCCTGAATTGCTCCCGCACCGAGTTCTGACCATGTTTCGGCGGATTCGTAGAGTTGCGGGTTGAGATGGGGGTACTTTTGAAGTCCTATGAGGAGCGCAAAGCCTGCGAAGCCACCACCGACGATTGCAACGTTCAGAGGCTCCGTGCCAAGGTTCAGCTTGCTGAGCTTCTGCTCCACGGATTCTGCCATTGCGGTTGGGATGGATGAGATGTGATGTTTGAATCGAGAGCGCTAATTTGTCAAGACTGGCACTGTATGCGAACGCCAGATCAAATCCTGCTAGTCCAGAATTTTGCTGGGGCTAAGCACTGCTTGATTCTCGTAGCTTACAATGAGTAGTCGCGATTTACTGAGCGTCTTACGCCTGATATCGCCACGTCGTGTCCAAGAGTCTCGGAGATAGCTTTCGGTCGAAACGCCGGAGGCCGCTCGGCAGCCGTACAGTGGCAAGCAAATCGGTATATTCACCGTGACCAGAGTCGAGCACCACAAACGACCCGGAAGACTCTTCTGACAAGAAGGTATAACGCATGCCCCAATGCTATGCTGGGTAGAGACTACATCGACCTGCACCTCACATACGCGCCGAACATGCCTCCACTGTCATTCGAACGGCTATACTCGTATTTCCTTACCGCCATCACAGTGGCTATGGGAACAGCGCTGCTCTACTCCGGCATAGTGGGCACATTCATCGATACACTTGGCTGTATTTCACTACCTGTTCCATATTCCTCCCCCATGTAAGCCTGCTAACCATCGTATGTAGGGGCCAAAGGCTTCGGCATTCCAACGGCGACAGAGGAAACAGTTGTGCTTTTTGCATCCGCCACTGGTCGGAATCTTGGCGCTGGGTTTTTTGTTTGGACACAGATCCTACGGGGTGATAAGAGGATGCTGGGTATGTTCATGATATGCTGGGCGTGGGCGGGAGTAGCGGATTGCATGATCCTTTTGCGACATCCCGACGGGCAAAGTGTAACCAAGCACATTGTGAACACCGTGCTGGCGCCTACCTTTGGTATCCTTTTGCTCAGATCCTAGACAGTTGTATTTATACGACGTGCCCGCAATTTACTTGGTTGGATTTTGGCGACTTCACGAGGCTGAGGCCAGTAGCGGCATTGCCGTAACAATATTAGTAAATGCTACTAGAGATACTGCAGCCACCATCGTCGTCGTCCGATTTTCAGAGTGAAGAATTGAAGCTACATTGTGACTTGTTTATATTGGCCAAGCCGCTTCCTTTCCGTCCTCCGATGGGCGAAGGCCAAACGGCCACCCGGCATGGAGATCATGGATTACGTAGTGAGCAGAAATACAGCGCTATTTAGCAGTTCCAAGAACAGATTCATAATATCTCAATCAACGCATCCAATTCAAGCATCCAATGACCTTCTTTACATTTCTGTTCATTCTATGCAAAGATATTTGTAGAATCAAGGAGAAATATTGAAGAGAGAGAAAACAGAAAAATGAAACGGAAAGAGGGGGTAAAAAAAGGAGGAGATGAAGATGGAAGAGAGCGACAAAGTGGAGAGTAATTTTGTCTTTTTGTTTGATTTTATCTAAATATAGCTGATGTGCACACTAAACAGGGTCTCTGCTTACTGGTTAGTCGATTATCATTATGTCGGGTGGCCATTCAACCTTTGTCCCTCCAGTGCCTACCTAATCCCGATGCCCGTCTCAGCGGGATTGCCCGACTACGCCGCGCCCCCATCGATGCCCATGACTTTTCCGTTGATCCACTCGGCCTCCTCTGAGGCCAAGAAGCAAACCACACGCGCGATATCGACAGGCAGCCCACAGCGATTAAGAGGGGAGACGCTTGCCACAATCTGTTGGGCTGATTAGCATGTCTGCTTTCTTGTGAAGAACTCTGGACTTGAGCCTACCTTCAGTATCTGCTCCTCACTAAGGTCTTGCGAGTTGGGAATATAGTCCTTGGCCGTCTCAAACAGCATATCGGTTAGAATCCCACCGGGCGCCACAGCGTTAATAGTTATTTTCTTTGCGCCGCAGTCTTTAGACAGACACCTGACGAAGGCGTTGATGGCTGCTTTGGAGGCCGAGTAAAGCGAGTGCTTGGGGACGGTAAAGGAGTCGGCTGTATTGGAGCTCATGAGAATGATGCGGCCTCCCGGCCCAAGATGCTTGTAGGCTTCACGAGCGACGAAGAATTGACCACGGGTATTGGTGGAAAATACGCGATCGAACTCGGCCTGAACACAGCGGTCAGCAGGTGGCCATGTAAGTCGGAAAGTAGCAGGCATAAATACCTCGTCAACGTCTTCCAGATGCCCAAACGACACGACGCCAGCATTGGAGCACACGATGTCCAGACGGCCAAAGGCGGCCTTTGCTTCATCGAGTAGACGGACAATGTCTGGTACCTTGCTTACATCGGCTTGTATGGCGACGGCATCGGAACCCAGGCTTTTGATGTCTTGAACGACTTTTGCGGCTGGCGCAGCGGACTTTGCGTAGTTGACGATGATCTTGGCGCCGCAGGTAGCGAGCTGGAGAGCCATTGCGGCACCGATGCCACGGCCGGAGCCGGTGACGAGAGCTACTTTCCCATCGAGACGGTAGGGTAGGTGAGGGCTACGAACCCCGTTGGTGCCGTTGGTGGCCATGTCGTAGGCGGGAAGGAACTCGGTGGATGAGTGCTGGATGTAGAAATGTAGAGGGTATCCTGGTAGATGCTAAAGGTAGGAGAGAGAGGTACGAGGTGAGACGCACTCCTTCCTGACTTTTGTGTAGGTGTCATGGGAGTAGCTCCATCGGCACCGGGTGTTGGCAAGGTCAGATCGGGGCGCGAGTCGACGGACCCGAGAGCCGATGAGGAACGATTGCAATCCGTCGGGTGTATGGCCAGGTCGTGAAAGGGTCTAGTCACACGGTACCTGTATCGGCACGATCTTGTCAAGAATGGTTTTTTGATGTTTGAGAGAGCAGCATTGCCCCGGCTAACTAGCACTCGGATTACTTGTACTTGCTCATTTTCGGACTGCCGAGTTCTTCTGGGGCTCATAATGTCTATCTGGCGGTATAGCATTGTCCTCAGGCTGTTCAGAGCGTGGCCGCAAATACTATCCAACTCTACAAGCCTCCAATGCCAATCGCCGCACCAGCCAGTGGAAACAAAGACCGCAAAAGATGCAGTCTGCTCCAATGAACCACCAGTTCCCGTGCGTCGCTCAAGTGACTCCTCACAGACTCTGATTCCGCATGTAGCCCAAACAGTGTATTGTTGGTGCTCGTCATGAAAACCCATGTAAATGGCACCATAGTCACCGTGACGAGTGCAGCTAGCACATGTCTTTGCCATTTCCTATTGGCAGACTTGTGCTTCTGCGCCACAATCCCGTATAAGATACATGTCGTTATGGACATGGCGGGCAAACCCAGATGACCGTAGTGATAAGTACGCGCCCAGCTACTGTAAAGCTGTGCAGGGGTCCGAAGTGTGTCGAGATATACCGGTATTGCGATGGCCGAAAGGCTGAGCATGGTACCTAGGGGCTGGTCTGAGTAGATGTCACAGGACATGCGGCTATGCTTGCTTGCGGGAGAGACGAACCGGATAGAAAGGCGCCAAGCACTATGGCACACTTTAAAAGCATCGATTGGTCATGTGCCATGATACGGGGCGTTGGCAAGGTTGTTTCTGTGACTGGTGAGCGGCGAAGAGCACACTGAATGGGACTTGGGGTGTTGGCGGATGTGGAGCTACAGTCGCATCAGGACTTTTGGTTCTATAGTATGCCTGCTGCCCGATACTGTTGACATGACTGCTCGGCTCCAGCAACCCAGATGCCGACTTTACCAGGACGGCCAAATTCGGATCATTATGTCGAGGTAAGCCATGCTCGGGGTATTTCCAGTCCTCTAGCACACGCATGAGCACCGACATTTGTCATTCGCGAAATGGCAAGATATGATGTCTTTGTCGAAGAGCATTGGTATTCAAATCCTCGTCGTTACTACACAGTGTGGGACACAAGTTACACTTGATCCATATCGAACGGCAAGATGCCACACTACGCCGTACTCGGGGCCACAGGCCGCACAGGCCAGGCGCTGCTTTCTGCTCTCCTTTCACGCCCGCAGGCTCAGATCCATGCCTTTTGCCGCAACAGGCGAAAGCTGGCAGATGCATTTCCCGATCACGATAGCATGAAGCAGATGGCGGTGTTCGAAGGCAATATCACGGACACGGATCTTGTGGCCAAGTGCGTGCAGGGCTGTCAGGTCGTGTTCCTAGTTGTCTCGACGAACGACAACATCCCCGGCTGCAGAATGAGCCAGGACACGGTTCTTGCTGTGCTCGCGGCCCTCGAGGCGCAGAAAAAGCAGGGTTCGGCCATCTCACCCAAGCTGGTGCTTCTTTCGTCATGCACGGTTGACGAACACCTCTCGCGCCATACACCCTGGCTCCTTCGACAGATTCTCCTTTTGTCGGCGTCTCAGGTCTACCATGACCTGATGGAAGCGGAAAAATTGTTGCGCGCGCAAGAGAGCTGGCTTACGACCATCTACATGAAGCCCGGGGCGTTGGCGCTCGACAAGGCGCGCGGCTATGCCTTGAGCTTTACCGACGAAGACAGTCCAGTCACGTACGAGGATCTGGCAGGCGCCATGATTGAGGCGGCAGAGGACGAGGATGGAGTTTACGATGGCAGGAACGTGAGTGTGGTCAACACCAACGGAAAGCCGGCGTTCCCAAAAGGCACACCCTTATGCATTGTGGTTGGGTTGATGAGGCATTTCTTCCCGGTACTGCACCCATACCTCCCTACAGGGCTTGGGCCCTGATACGGCTGTAGGTAGTCTAGTGTATCCTACTATCTTTCTCGTTTGGCTCTTTACACATGTACTCTGCCTCAAGGATAATCTCTATGGGATAATGTTTGTCCAGCAACGGTTTTGACAAGGGATTTCAGGCACATGGTCGATCAAACAGTTAATGGTAAAGCGTTCAGGCGGCGGCCTAGAGATTTTCTAGATTCGAACTCGCTTATCGTATGAACCGTTTATGTCACAGCCTTGCAGTAATCCGTTTTCGTGTAGGCAACTAATTCTTATTCTTTTTTTACCTGTACTTCTTACTATACTCACGGCTTCTGCCCCGGATAGGCTCAACTTTACCTCGCAACTTAACAAACTGGCTCTTGAGAGATGGTACATGTGGCTCATCGCCTCGTTGCAAGGATGACCTTGGCAGGCCATCGGCCGCGAGCAAACGTCCCAGGCGGAAGCATCGAGTCCAACTCGTCGAACAGGCGCGCCATGGCAGGCGACTGAGCTGAGATGAAGGGAAAGGAGAGGGCATGCTCTCTGACGCTCGCCCGATCCATTTCAAACTCCCAGCCCGCTTCTTCCTCCCATACCTCGACGTCGCTGGGCCCCGTATAGTTCGGTTCGGTGTTGAGGTGTGCCATTGATGCAGGCAGCATGCCTGTCAGGCCGCCACGGTGCATGTTGAGGTACACCCGCTGGGCGCCCGGGAGGAAGAGGGACGTGTCCAGCGGGGCGGTGTTGTATGTGCCCTCGGTCCTTGCCATGACGGCGATGGTCTTCGCCTGCTCCTCCTCGGTGCCTGTCTTGTCGAGCAGCTCCTGTCCGCCCTGCTCGCTGATTCGCTCCCACAGCGCCTGCAGCGCCTCGTCGTCGAAGCGAGCCGGCCCGAACGCGGCCGCGGCAAAAGTGCCGCCGGGCCGCAGTTGCCGCGCAATAGCCGCCATGGCGGGCGCTTGGTCAGGAAAGTGCATGACGTTGGCGGCAAAGACCAGGTCGACGCTGGCGTCCTCGACACTCTCTGCATCCTCGACCCTCGCCTGGCGATACGAGTAGCCGTCCTGCCCCAACCGCTGCTTCGCAAGCTCGACATTAGACGCGCTGATGTCCGACACGATGACGTGAGCGAAGCGCGCCTTCAGCTTGGCTGTGTACGGCCCGTCCCCTGCGCCAACGTCGTGGGCCGTCGCGAAACCACTCCCATGCTGCTTGTGATACTGGAAGATGCGGTCAGTGAGAGACTCGGGCGGGTGGGGCCGGCCTTTGTTGTAATTGTTCCAGAAGCTCTTGTCTTTGTTGAAGATGTTGGTCGTGTTGTCGCTGTCGTGGATAAGCGCGGGCGACATGGTGGCAGAGGTGGTGTAATGAGCACCCAAGGATACTACTATTCACACAGCAATTTACGACTATGGGCAAGAAGCCTGACCACGAGGGACTTGTTACGTACGAGTGCACGCGGGGGATGTCAGGGATGAACGACTCACATGCTCGTAGCAACCCGGGCATGAACTATCGCCAAACCAAGGCGACCAAGGCGACCAAGGAAATACACCGACCTCTCGACATTACTGGACATGTAGCGACGCATAGCCTCCTTTGCTAATTACCCACCCCAATACCCCGTACCCCGTACCCCGCACCCCGTACTCCGCGCCTAAGCCGTAGTCGATAGGCCCGCTGCCCGCGTGTAAGACGTTACTTGCCCGCAGGCAATGCACGCCGAACCTGCTAGCTGCCCACTACTACCAGTAATCCCACGAACCCAACCCAGATGTAATTTATAGCTCCAGCTGTAGTCTGAACTAAAAATACACACACTTCGGAGCGTTACCGCGTAGCGATGCAATCGGGTGGCGACGTATAGCGCAAGCGGGCGGCCTAAGCTGATCACCATACGTTGACACGCCGAGTCTGCTAGCTACCCACTACTGGTAGTATGCGAACCTGGATGCGGCACATGGTGCGAGACTCTCTGCATGAGATGACGATGTGCGCCCGTCTTCGTAGCAGCCTGAAGGTTTTTGCGTCGTGGTGATGTCCAGTGTTGTGACAATGTCCAGTCTGTCGCAACAATCGCCATGAACCAAGAGGGCGCCACTTTTGTCCACCATCTGGCTCGCCAGGTTCGTCCAAAGCTGTCATTCCAACCAGCCAACTGACCATCTACCATAGGCCCAGTTGTTGTCCTGTCTGCACTGGCTCAGCACATTCCAAGTGCTGGCCTGTATACCTCTCACACAGTCTGTTCCCATTCAAGATGTGGCCGACCTGGCTGGCGTCCCCGTGTCGCACCTCCTACGCGTTGTTCGCGCGACCGCAACAGTAGGGTTCCTCCATGAGCCCGAGCCGGAATTCGTAGCACACACACCACTATCGAGCCAGTTTGTCACAAAGCCCTCGCTCATCGACGCTGTTCTCTTCATCTGTCATACCGCCATGCCTACCGGCCTCCAGATGGCCGAGGCGACCCGGCTGCAGGTACAATCGCCGGACAGCTCGCCATGCGCCTACGCCTTGGCCTCTCGTTTTGTCAAGGGCCGTGGCTCGGAGAATGGCCAACGGCCAAACTTGCATCGCCAGCTCATGGCATATCAGCGCTTGTCTAATCGTGCTCTGGATGACTGCGTCACCCAGCTACTCTCAAGCTTGGACTGGTCTCACTTGGACGGTGCCACGGTTGTCCAGGTAGGCTACGCCTTTTGTGCGGCTTTCGCTCGTGACTGATCACTCCTCGTGCAGGTTGGCCCTCCCTCGACTGCTGCCGCACGAGCCTTGTCCGGGGCGAATGCAAATGTTCACTTCATAGTGCAGATGTATGACCACCCAAAAGCGGCAATTGAGACAGCTAGCTCCGACTTTGCGAACGTCGTAGTCCAGCAGAGAATGAGAGGAGCACCGCAGCTCGTCGAGGATGCATCCGTCTATATAATACACTCCCCACACCTGTCTGTGCACCATACCACCAATGATCTACGCACCCAATTCATTGTCGAGATCAAGGCCCATCTCCGCTTACTCAAGGGTCGACCAAACGCTCAGCTGATTCTTGTCGCTCAAGTAGTACCTGAGCCAGGGACCGCTGACGCCGAAGTCGAAGCGGCTTCACGCTTCTACGACTTGAGCTTGCTGCAGATGGCAAATGACCAAGCTTTGGGATTTGAGCAGTTGGTGGACATGGTCAACGATATCCGTGATAATACTGAAAGACTCGTTGTCACCAACAAGTTGTGCTCTAGAGACCACTCAGTGGCGGCATTGCAGGTGAAGATTGCGTCGTTTGAGGATGATCACGGTAGCTAATGGTCGCCCTACCGACCGCCTAGTATATGTAAAACTGTCACAATAATACATTCCCTTGCACAGACTACTCCCTACACCTCATTTCGATTTCAAAATATTCAAACGGCCAAACTCCTTACTATAGCAAACTTGTGGAATGATGCGTATTCCGCTCGTGAGCCGTCGGTACACAGGTGGACCTCGGTACCCGGACATGCCATTTTTATATGTACATCAATATTCTCCGGATTACTACTTGCAGCATAATTATCTTTAGGTAAGAAGACAGCCTATCTAGAACTCTAGTCGCCTATACTCCCTCCGCCGACATGACAGCACCCGATTTCCTCCAGACAATCACGTTGCAGACTTTCCTCGAGGCCTGGAAGGCCTGGGACTACAAGCGGTATCTTGCCATACTGAGCGACGATGTTGTCCAAGTCATGCTGCCATCTTCAATGGGTATTCCCGCCCGTGGCAGAGCTGAAGTCGAGCATATTCTTCCCATCCTCATGACTGCAGTAACAAATTACAAGGTCCGATAGCCCCTGCGCCCCTACTCCATATACCCCCTGACTGACGACACGGCATTGTGTCGACTGTAGCTCACGATCCACCATGTCCTGCATGATGCGGAGAAGAATCAAGCAGCGATTTACAGCACGGCCAAGGGCGATACGCCGTTTGGGGAGTGGGACGTCGAGTCTGTCATATTCTTGACCTTTTCGGTGGCGGGCGATAGGGTGGCTAAGATTGAGGAGATGATGGACTCGGTCAAGATGCAGGAGCTCATGCCCAAGGTCGGCAAATACATACAAGAACAATCGTCGGCGGGAGCGAGCGGACACGGCGTCGAAGCAGGTACTGCGTGATTAACTTGGTGCATGACTATCTGGAAGGGTAGACTAAAATACATGGTTTTGTCGTTTGTGGGTCAATTATAACAAAACATGTTTCTCCTAGTCAACAGTTCGGAAGCGTAATAGGCGCGACTATTGAAATCAAGAAACATGCTACATTACATCTCCATGCATGTGTTCATCCGCCCGGTTATTAACCTGAGGGAGCTGCACTTTTGGCCTGAACAGCGACGGACACCTGCTCGCGCTGCATGGAGGACACATGCCGGGGATTCGGGTCATTGTTATTAGACCTGCGCAGAGCATAAGAGTGCGGCAATCATCGTCTTCTATGGCTATCTGTAGCCGCTCAAGGTCCGCCTTCTAATACCCATCATCCTGAGTTTGAACATGTCTCCTCCGACGTACGAAGGTGAGTCTCAGGGAAAAGATGGGGTAGCTCCCGGGGTCACTGCAGCTGATAGGAGGCACAGAGATTCTGAGCTGTCAAACCGTGCTCTTCGAATGGGCAGAAAGCTACGATTCGAAAGACTGGAAGAGGTTGAGGGCATGCCTTGCCCCGACATTGGCGGTGAATGACGTACCTGAGCCGGGAAGCAACGCACGAAGTACTGACAATTGCCCGCACCAGGTTGACTACAGTGCTTTCATCGACAAGAAATGGGATGCGATTCCGGCCGATGAGTTCGTGGGAATGGTCTCGAGTACTCACTTCCTCGGCAATCCGTCGATCCGGACTCAGCATCTGATTGGGTTGGGAACTTGGGATAAGACGTCTGCCGACACGATAGTGGCCCATTTGCAGCTGAGAGTCGCGCATCAAAAGTACACGGACGAGACGTCCGGAGACGTGAGGGTTACGGCCAACGATCACGGGACTGGCCTGCTGACACTCAAGTGCATTCAAGGGGAATGGAGGTTTGCCGGTCTTGTGCCAAGGAGTCGCTGGAGCGCAGGTGATATGGCAAAGATTTTTGGGCTGTAAGACTGTGTGGCGAGATGTGATGGCTAGCTCGCTATCTCCATACTCAATAGACAACTTTACATTACACAACTATCCCTTACGCGTATCAAGCACATTCTCAGCCAATTGGGTTGATCATTTCAATGCCGTTGACAAGCCTTATATCGGGTCTCTGCGCTTTTAGAAATTAGCGTGTATCATGCCGGGGTATTATAGCTGACCGACCCGAGCGTCCTAGGGTGGTCCGCGAAAGCAGCGCATCGGAGGGTACTTCTGCACATCAGACGGAACCTACTGTTGGCTTTCTCCGTATATGAGCAAGGAGTCGGGGTCTCCCAAGGGCTGGGGACATTTTCAATCCAGTTCTTGTTGTGTTGGTTCACGGCGTATAATTTGTTACCCTCTGCAGTTCAACCTACAGCCAAATAATTGCAACTATGGGTTCCATCACCGACGGCAATGATACATGCACCGACGCTCATGACCCGGTAATCAGTCTCAGCGACAAACACCTCAATGCTGGCATCGCCCGCATTGGTTCAAACCCGCCTGGGTGTATCGAGATTCTCAACAAGCTGCTTCAAAAGAACCATGATGACTTCGGCATGTTCTGGCGGCCAGTCGCCGGCCATAATCACACCGTACACTCCATGTTAAGTGTCTTCGCAATGGGAGGCGGGCCAGAACAATTGCAACGTGCGTACGATGACGACGATTTACACCAAGAGCCCATGCCTCCGCTCGACAAATCAATCGTGGGCGAGCTCAATACATCGAGCGGCTTCCTTGCACATATGCGTCAACTCGATCAGTACGCGAATTACCTTAAGTTTTTCGAGGCGGAGATACAGCGCAAAGGCTGGAGGGATGTCGTCTATGAGTACTGCTTCAGTAAGACCAAGATTGGTCAAGCTATGTTGGCACAGTTATTCGACGGAGCATACCATCCAATAATCCACCTGGGCTTCGGCATCGAGTTTGAGCAGCCAGGTATCGTTGCCGAAGGCTTAGCCCACGCGGCGACCCACGATCCGGCGAACATCGAGCAATTTTTCGTTAAGAGTGAGGAGCTTGCCAGAAGCGGCACCGTACCGTCTAAGCCTCTTGCAGAACTCTACGACTTAACACGAAATAACCCTAAGATCAAATCGGCCGCTCTCATGCAGCAAGGACCCGTCCGAGTACGCGACGGTGTCATGGCGAACGCCATGGATGAGATGATACGCGTTGCGGCACACTACCAGCCATCCCATCCAGACATTCAGCTGAACGTCTTGGAAATGCTCAGCGGTGCCGCCTATGGCGCTGGCGCTGCCCAGCGCAAAGGCAAAGCATCCAAGATCGATTTCTTCTCGATGCACAACGTCACTAGTTCCGTGTTCGTAGCGTTGCTAGTAGATCAGCCTTGGATCGACCAAGAAAATAAGCTTCGATTGATCGAGTGGAAGGGCCGCATGGACCTTGTTTGGTATGCATCCGGCTCGGCGCCAGCCTTGGATGCCGGATTCATCTCTCAGTACGTGCCTACGCTTAGCAAGGGCATGAACTGGGGTTCGCTGTACGCCGCTGTCAACGACTCTCATGACGATGGCCACGTGGCAAAGTTTGTGCGTGCTCTAAAGGCAGGCGAGGAGCTGGAACAGAGGACTACTGGCGCTGAGAGTCGACTACTTCGCGTCAGGGGTGACATGTGGTTGAAGCTTGCTCAGATGGCATATGATACAACGCACGGCTTGCCTGATATACAGAAGTGGATCATGGGCGCTGGGTATGATCCGTTGTGGGCCAAGGTCCCTGATGCTGCAGTTGCATAACCACGAACGGGCGTTTGGAACCAAGATACATATCTCTTTTCGAAGACCTGAGTAGGGTACTTACCAGGCCGGTAGCACAATGCGAATGGTTATCAATCAATACAGCACGTCATTCAACTCGACCCCTTTTCCAATAAAATTAATGAAAGCTTTCCTTTTCATCCTTTTTACATAGTATTTTGATAATGAACTTTTGTAAAGGCACTTGGTATGAGTAGCAACAAACGGTCTCAAGCAGCTTTGACACAATCGGCCACACATCATTTTCTTATTCCATCAGTGAATTTGGAAAGTAGTTCTCCCCCTAGCAGTGGAGAATCACCTAAAACATATGTAGCGCAGTTTGCGCCTAGTTTTCATTCTCCTGCAACTCTGGTAAATAGGAATTCATTCTCAGAAATTCCACTATGTTAAGTGTAAGATATGGGTATTGATTAAAATGAATTTTCTCCACATATAAGAACAATGCAATAAAGTTATTTCATGTTTTTCAGGGCCAGGTCTGAAGTGCAATAGCCGCTTGATTATATTCTAATTTTACTGGTTGCATGAGAGGCACTATAGTAGTTTCTCCACATCCGCAAGGAATCAAGCGTAGCATGGTCTTACCTCCCCATCTAGAACCCCTTATTCGCCTCTACAACTTTCCCATCATCGATGAACTCCTCAATCCAACCAATAGTCATCCTATCACATACTCAGCCTCAGGAATGGCCACCGACGCAGCCGGCTCTACTCACATGCTCTTCTTTGTATCAGCAAACTTTTCGTGATCACCCACCAAATGCTCCTTGTACCACGGATCCTGCTTCATCCGCACATAGTCATCCACCGATTTGAAGACAACCTGGCTGAAGCAGTCGAAGTCGGCAAGGTGCACCATCTGCGGGTCGAAGAGCTGGGACATTAGCGCACGCGTTGCGCTCTGGTTGTGTATCTGTGCAAGTGTTGGTTGGTCATGGGCTGGAATGTCTGTGGATAGTGTTCGCTGACCTGAGTCCATCGCCTGATTCCATATTTCACCATCAGGTCCTTCGTCATGGGAGCAGAGACGTTGACCATGTGATTATGGTACTCTTCCTCGCTCATGCCTGGCTTGCTATAGCCGCATATGGTCAGACAGAGATAGCGCGATTGCTGAGGTTCAGAAGGTAATCCGGACATGACGCCCAAGATTATCTCGATGGCCTGTGGAAGGCAATCAGCTGTCAAGCCGAATTGGAATTTGTCCATGTATCAGCCTGTATAGTTGGCGGGCTAGATGGCTGTGGCGACAGCGCCGGCGCCCGGCTGCGGTAGCCGGCTCGGTATATTGTTCGGGTAACGCCTTCAACGCATTACCGGCATGGGGAGGTCTCTAAGCTATCTGGCCAGTCACCTGCAATTACCCGATCGCGAGAGATGCTGATCGGATTTACAGTTAGTTGGTGGGGTCAGTTGGTTTGGTTCTCGTCTACTATGGAATGAGGTTAGGCCCCACTCCCTCCTCCCCTGGGGTATGATGGGGCGTGTCTACGCTACAAACTTGTTTATACTCCTCCTTGTGTGATACTTCCGGCATATGATAGCCGTAGACTTTTCCTACTTTCAGCTCTCCCTCCTGTCGGGGAGACTAGGATGATTTCTAGCGTGTTCGCCCATGCTTCCTTGCCCACCGGCTTTTATAGAAACACTTTGAAGTTTTTCATTAGATGAGAGTGACAGGGACACTGAACCCCTTAGAAGAGATAATTTTATAAATTAATGAGATCCAGTATATTTTTGTTAGCGCGTCACGCGAGGGGTTAGTGAGTAGGAGAGTGTGTATGGGTGGGTAGGAGGTCTCTTTCTAGGATATTTCGGCGGCTTGATCAGGGGCTCGCAGCTTCAGCTGCGTAGCTCATTCATAAAAATACCAAGGCTATTCATGATTGCATTGGCTGATATACTGAGGTGGGCCCTGGCAACCATAATTTAGCATCACTCAACCTCCTGGGGTGCCACCAACTCTGTACTCATTTCGGGACGATGCCCGATTGCTGAGAGAAGATATGAGCCCTTGGTTCACCAAAGCGCAGCCTAATCAAATTCACAACCAGCCGTTGAATCATACTATTCAGAAGTGGAACGGTGCAGTTTATTCCTCAAGCGCAATGTCTTTCTTTTACAACACCATAAACTGGGCTTCCATAGTTAGGCTCTCATAGGAAGCGATGGAGTAGCATCATCCCTTCACCGGGATTTTGATGGAATCAGGCAGCTGTGCCCAAGACGAACCATCGCTTCACCCCACCACGTCTCTCGAAAGCAACTCGCCTATCCTCAGCCAGCTTGCGCATGGCTTCCTCGGTAAAAGGTTCTAGTGCCAGCGTTCGAACCTCATTATCCACATCTGCGCCATGCATTGCGGTGACCAGCTGCTGAATGGTGACGCTGCCCTTGCTATGCCCTTCTGCAAGTCTGGCTGTCGATCTGAGGTGGCTCAGTGTCTGCAATATCTGCTTCTCCCTTCGATCTTTTTGCCGGAGCTCAAGCGAGATTTTTGCATGTAAATCTCCAATCGTTACGCCGTGAGCCGGATACCCTACGCTGCAGTTGAGTGAGCGCATCTTTTTGAGGCTCTGGATAAATGTGCCGAGATGTTCTACTGCCGCAGTGCCGAGCCCAAGGACATTATCACCTGTAAATCTAAAAGCTTGGATAAGCATGTGGATTGAAGAGGCTTAAGGCAGTATGAGAGATGCAAGTACTATGGTAGCAGTCTGTTCCGGCCGCATGCTGCGGCCCGGCAGTAGAGGTATTCTTCAACAGCATCAACTCAATCAAATCAGGTACTTACAGCGCTTGTTCTTCTTCCAGTATGAAACACATGTGATCGTCGGAATGACCCGGTGTATGTACCGCACGGATCGTTGCGCCTTCCACCTCAAACAATTGACCGTCATATATAGGTTGTTGCGTTTTGCTAGGCAAGTTTTTGTAAATAGAGCAGTTCAGCTCTGGATATAGCCGAAGCAGGTCTGGTACTCCACCGGTGTGGTCGCCATGCCAGTGAGTGAGTAGCACTCCTATGAGTTTGATGCCCAAAGAAGTAAGAGCGGATGCGATAAGATCAGCCCAGTCTGGAATTCCCTGGCCGGTATCGATGATAAGACGCTCCTTGCCCGTGCCAATGATATATGTGTTTGTCCCTTGCAGTGTAAACTGTAGAAAAGTTAGAAGGCCACTCGCGCAAGAACAACGATTGGATGATAAACCTTGCCGGGGTTCTGGCCGAGTACACGAAGAACTCTCGGAGTCAGCTGCTCGACGTCCTCTAGCTTGGGAAGACCTCTTTGCTGCCCGTACAGATAATCTTCAAAAGCGCATATGTTGAGCGCTTTGTTGATTTGTCGGTATCCTCCTTCTCCAGGCGCCATGTTGGATGTGCTACTGTGATGTTGATGACTGCAAACGCTCAACCTAAATAACGGGCATTTATCGTTGGCATAAGCAGCACACAGATATTGCCCGCGTATGTACGTCGGAATTCCATGGGTCCGTATTCGGCAATCTCGGTACCCACGTGGTGAATACTGAGGATCAGCATGGACGCCGGGTCACTGAGAAAGATAATCGGCCGTTCTTGGAGGGCCGACATGGTGATATGGTCGTGCCAGCTGCAAGCCATATCTAAGCACGCCAGGGTAGGCGAGATATAGGGCCTGAGTACTCTCCATCCAGTCTTGAACCCGTGTATTTTTATGCCCGGCCCTCGTCGTAATTGATCGTAGTCCTGCCGCTCTCCTCATCTATAATACAAGACCCACACGTCCACAATGTCTTGGCTGGATCACCCCCGTCAGAACATGACGCCCACAACAGATTCCTCGATGGAAGAGTCATCGATGCTACGCATTTTCTGCTTCGGCAACGAGCTTCCACACGATGATCTTCAGCACTTGGTGCGTCAGCTTCACGTCCATACCATGCATCAGCACCATGGCCTGGTAGCGCGCTTCATATATGAAGCGACTCATGTCCTACGAGACGAGGTTTTGCAATTACCAACGGCACTGAGGTCTTTGGTACCGCCACACGAGAGCATTCTCGACCTTTCAAGTAATGCTGAACTGCGTGCGGGCCCGCTAGGCGCATCCATCGATGGTGTTATCTTATGCGCATTCCAGCTGGCAAGTGCCATCGGGTATAAGTTCCCACTGCCCTTCTCCGTCTGACAGTTTGCTGACGCATCAGTGCAGATTCTATAGAGATAACAACTCTGCCCATGGCGTACATGATGCTGGAAATACCTGTTTCGCGGGCCTGGGCATTGGGTTGTTGGTTGCTGCGGCAGCTGCATCAGCATCCTCGCTAGAGAACTTCGTCTCTGCCGGGCGAGAAGCAGTCCGGCTCGCGTTCCGATTAGGTATCGTGGTTAACGAAGTCTCCTGCAATCTTCACTCCCCATCACCAGATGATCAGGGCGGCGTTCCCGACAGCTGGGCGTATGTGGTGCCTGAAGTCAGCGTCGAGAATGTACAAGCTGAGCTTGATGCCTTCCATCACGCCCAAGCAATCTCGCCACCCAGCCAGATTTTCATCAGCGCTTTTGGCAGGAACTTTGTCACCATCAGTGGGCCACCCAGTCGCCTAAAATACCTCTCCAGTCACTGTGACTTTTTCCGTGACCTCAGGCTGGTACCTCTACCTGTCTACAGTGGGCTATGCCACGCCAAGCATATCTACGGCCTTCAACATGTGGAAGCCGTCACTCGAACGGCGACTTTTGACGATCTGGCGACGACGCCAGGTAGGATCCTGTTCTCGACAAACACCGGCAGGCCGTTCGAAGCAGATACGACTCGCACGCTCTTTAGTAATGTGATCCGGGAGATTCTCACCTGCATCATAAAATGGGACCAAGTGGTTCAAGGCATAGTTGATCTGGGCTTGAGTTTAGGCGTTTCAAGATGCCAGATCATGGTCGCCAGGCCTTCACTGCCTACGCGTGACCTGGGCGTGGCGCTTGAATCGAATCTGCCAAACTGTAAGACAGAGACTGGAGATATGACTAAGTGGATCGACAGGCCAGATTACCGCCCCAATTTTCCCCGAGGCCGCGCTCAGTCCAAGCTTGCAATTGTGGGTATGGCATGCCGAATGCCATCTGGTGCTACTGACACCGAGAAATTCTGGAAGATCCTAGAAGATGGTCTGGATGTGCATCGGGTGATTCCTGCCGATCGCTTTGATGTTGACACGCACTTTGACCCGCAAAACCAGCGCATGAATGTTAGTTGGACACCCTATGGCTGCTTCATAGACGAACCAGGCCTCTTTGACGCCGCCTTCTTCAATATGTCGCCGCGTGAAGCACAGCAAACGGACCCCATGCAGCGTCTTGCGTTAGTCACAGCATACGAGGCACTGGAGCGAGCAGGCCACGTCGCCGACAGGACTCCGGCTTCACATCGCTCACGTACTGGTACATTCTATGGACAAGCTAGCGATGACTACCGCGAAGTCAACTCCAATCAAGAGATTAGTACCTACTTTATCACAGGAGGTTGTCGAGCTTTTGGACCGGGTCGTATCAATTACTTTTTCAAGTTTTCCGGCCCAAGTTACTCGATAGACACTGCATGCTCGTCTTCGCTGGCAACTTTGCAGGTTTGTTTGAAGACACCACGAAGTATGAGACAGATTGCTAACTGCAGAAATAGATGGCTTGCACCTCGCTTTGGAGCAGGGACACCGACTGTGCGGTCGTTGGCGGTATGAACGTATTGACAAATTCTGACGCTTTCGCTGGGCTTAGCAACGGTCATTTCCTCTCCAAGACTCCGAACGCATGCAAGACTTGGGATAGTGAGGCAGATGGTTACTGCCGTGCAGATGGTGTAGGATCTGTCGTTATCAAGCGACTCGAGGATGCGCAGGCTGACAACGACAATATCCTTGGTGTCATACTCGGTGCCGGCACCAACCACTCGGCAGATGCTGTATCTATCACACATCCACTGGCAAGTGCACAAGCGGACCTCACTTCTCAGATTATGCGCCAAGCCGGTGTAGATCCGCTCGATGTAAGTCATTTATTGTGGTGATGCCCAATGGGGACGCATGCTAATCATATTCGGCGAACATAGGTCAGTTATGTTGAGATGCATGGTACTGGTACTCAAGCTGGGGATATGCAGGAGATCCAATCCGTCGCTGACGTCTTTGCTCCATCTGTTCGGCGCCGTGCTTTACATCAGCCGCTTCATATAGGTGCAGTCAAATCGAACGTTGGTCATGGTGAAGCGGCTGCCGGTATCACCGCGCTTCTCAAAGTGTTGCTGATGTTCGAACACGAATCTATTCCCAGGCATGTGGGCATCAAGCACTCGTTGAATCCCGCCTTCCCCGTAGACTTGGCCAAACGAAATTTACGTATCCCGCTCGAAGCAACACCATGGCGGCGATCGAATGAACAAAAGCGGATCGCGGTTGTCAACAATTTTAGTGCGGCAGGCGGTAATTCCGCAGTGTTGATCGAAGAAGCTCCGATACCTCAAACTAAAACAGCTGATCCTCGAAACACCCATGTTGTCACTGTCTCCGCAAAGAGTAAAGCCTCCCTGAAAGGCAACGTTGAGCGTCTTCTTGCCTACCTGGATGGAACCCGAGAGGTTGATCTGGCCAGTCTTTCATACACGACAACCGCTCGTCGCCATCATTATAACTATCGACTGGCTGTCGCAGTATCAAATGTGGATCAACTGAAACAACAACTGAACAAATCCCACTTGGCGGTCGATGTACATAAACCTGTAGCAGCCACGGGCCCGCCTCCGGTCGTTTTTGCATTCACTGGACAAGGTGCATCGTACAAATCTTTCAATCTTGAGTTGTACCACCATAATAGCGAGTTCCGCACACAGATATCGAATCTGGACGAAATTGTCCAAGCTCATGGCTTTCCCTCATTTCTCCCAGTTCTTGATGGGAGCCATGCGTCTGATTCGGCACATTCACCTGTCAAGACGCAACTTGCTCTACTCTGTATGGAGATTGCGCTCACCAGATTCTACAAGACGCTAGGAGTGGAGCCGGACGTTGTAGTAGGACACAGTCTCGGTGAATACGCAGCTCTCCATGTCGCTGGCGTACTGACTGCAGCTGATGCCATATTTCTCGTGGGTCACCGAGCCGCGATGCTAGAAACTCAATGCCGCATCGGTAGTCATAAGATGCTTGCTGTACGCGCCTCCATGGACGAGATTTCTGAAGTAGCGAAGACTGCGCCCTACGAAGTTGCCTGTATCAACGGACCTTGTGATACGGTACTCAGCGGCAGCGTAGAGGACATTGATGCTTTGAAAGCTAAACTTGTCGACGTAGGACTCAAGTGTTTTGATCTTGACGTCGCCTTTGCCTTCCATTCGTCACAAACTGACCCAATTCTGGATGAATTCGAGCTCATGGCTAAACGGGGTGTGATCTTCCAGTCACCAGCTATACCCATCATATCCCCTCTTCTTGGTGGCGTGGTGTTCGATGAAAAAACCATCAACGGCAAGTACATTCGCCGTGGAACCCGAGAGAGTGTGAATTTTCTGGGCGCCATCCAATCTGCATTAGAAATCGGGACGATTGACGAGAGTATGATTTGGGTCGAGATTGGGCCTCACCCTGTTTGCACTGCTTTCGTACAGTCTATCATGGGATCGGGCATCACTACTGTACCGACATTGCGTCGGGGAAAGAACAATTGGCAGACAATCGCGTCAAGCCTTGGTATCCTTTATTGCGCTGGCATCAACCTGGATTGGAACGAGTTCCATCGTCCGCATCAGGAATCTGTGCGCCTGCTGGACTTGCCGACCTATGCGTGGAATGACAAGAACCACTGGCTGATGTACAATGGGGATTGGAACTTGACAAAGGGTAACACCTATTACGATGCGGAGAAAGCGGCTCAGGGGGATACTGGAGCAGCTCTCATGGGAATGAATAGCGGGTTCATCACTTCCACGGTTCACAAGATAATACATGAGACCTACTCGACTACAGGTGGCAAGGTCGTTATACAATCTGATCTGATGCAGCCTGATTTCCTGGCGGCTGCATGGGGCCACCAGATGAACGACTGTGGCGTGGTTACTTCGGTAAGATAATACGGCAATCATAGCCGCAACAGGAACTGTACTGACACAAATGATAGTCCATTCATGCCGATATTGCTTTTACGCTTGGCAAGTACCTCCTCAAAAAAATCAGACCGGGTGAAACACCGAGCGACATGAATGTAGCCAACCTTCACGTAGCAAAAGGACTCGTAGCGCAGAAGAATACCACTGTTCCGCAGATCATACAGGTCTCCATCACGATCGAAAACGTCGAGGATCGCATTGCAGACCTGACCTGGAGTAACGTCTCTGCAATGGGGATAGTACACGAGCCTTTCGCAACGGCAAATATTCTATTCGGAGCTGCCGACAGCTGGCTGGCAGAGTGGAGACCTCTACTCCACCTTGTCCAAGGTCGCATTGACGCTTTGGAGCATCTAGCGGCAACTGGCGCCGCGAACCGTCTGTCGCGCAGCATGGCATACACACTCTTTGCGGTCAACTTAGTCAACTACGCTGACAAGTACCGCGGTATGCAGTCCGTCATTCTGCATGGTCTCGAAGCTGTGGCCGAGGTCTATCTTACGGAAGAGAGTAGCGGGACATGGACTGTACCACCTTATTTCATCGACAGCGTTGCGCATCTGGCTGGCTTCATCATGAATGTGTCAGATGTCCATGACTGCCGTGGCAACTTCCACGTCACCCCGGGTTGGGATAGCCTTCGCTTCGCTGAGCCACTGGTTGCAGGCGGTCACTATCAGTCGTACGTGAAGATGATTCCAACACCTGAGGACCCTACAGTTTACTTGGGAGATGTATATGTGCTTCGAGCGGGCACCATCATCGGCATGTGTGGCGGCATCAAGTTTAAGAGATATCCGCGTGTACTCTTGGATCGTTTCTTCTCCGCGCAAGAGGTCGCTGGCGATGCATCTCAAACCGAAATCTCAAACAAGTTTGCTGTTCCACTTACCGAAAGAACGTCTGCTAAGCCTACTCCCGCCATATCAACCTCCATTTCTCCCACGGTCAAGCAGTCAGTCGATGTAGCCCCCACATCTGTAACAAAGACTACCGATCACAAAGAACCTCATCCAAAGGCGCAAGCTGCGGTTGTAAACGCTGACAGTGTGACTTCCAAAGCCATCGCACTTCTCGCTGCTGAAGCTCAGCTCGACGAATCTGACCTGAGTGACGACGCTAGGTTCGAGAACCTCGGGGTCGATAGCCTGATGAGTTTGGTAATCGCAGAGAAGCTACGCAAACAGCTTGGTGTCACGGTCAATGGTAGCCTGTTTCTCGAATATCCGACCCTTGGCGACCTTAGGGCATGGCTGAACGAGTACTACAGCTGAGCAATCTCGGTCTCCTGAGGGTTGTATAAATCATGCTTCCGATAGCTTGCGCGCGTCTTTAGGGTATGACTTGATTCATTCTTTCGCTACATGTTTTCCATGTTGTTTACTGCTCGCTTGATTACAAGACAACTATGATAGCACGCCGTAGATTGGCTTCTCCAAATTGAACCAAAATACATAGTTATGACCTCTTCTGACAATTTGCGCGCCGACGTTGATTCTGGTAATGCTGAGATGTAAATCTCTAGGGGTCGTTTAACAATGTGTACTTATCAATCATATGGCTACTGCCTTTCCAAATTTCAGTACCAGCTCAATTAATCCATGATTGGTACTAGACAAGCCCTCTGGTCAGAATGGAATCCCCATATAATAGATATCCGATACTCTCTAGGAACTCTCTCAAACATTTTCAGTCATATCGGACAATTTCGGCAGAATGCTCGTACAGTTCTGTCACGTGAGACATGTGGTTCACCAAAAGATCATGCCTCTGATCTTTCGCCAGGTATGAAAAAATCAAGGTAAGGAAGTACATCGCTATCCAGTTTAATCAATATAGTCAGACCTGGGGGAGAGCTATTTCGCTGTAGCCCAACCGCCGGTTGCATTTGTGAATCTGTGGCATACACACGTCTGCGTCAATGATGTCTGAGGACCGTGACGGATACCGCTGTGAACGTACACAGCCCGGTGGCCGCGCTATCATGCAAACATAATTCCCCGTTAAACGTAGGTGCGCGGAAAGCGGGAAGTCCGTGACAGAGGCACACTTGGCAAAGGCCCGGTCTGATCGGTACCGCACAATACACCGGCTGACGCAACGCCAACGGATCGCTTGACAAGGATCATCGTCGTGAACTTCAATAATAGCCCATTATACAATCCGTGTTCTCAGAAGGCAACGGCACACAATCAATATATGTGCGTACACCCTCTGAGCCTACTCGATTACTTGCCTTCGTTCTACAAATCAGTCGTCTTATTAATATACTGAAAAAGAAATTCTCAAATGTCCATCCCGGAAAAGACTGATGTCCTCGTCATTGGCGGTGGGCCGGCTGGTTCCTATGCAGCTTCTGTGCTAGCTCGGGAGGGAGTAGATGTCGTGCTGCTTGAGAGCGACAAATTCCCAAGGTGTGCTTGCTGAAGTGGCGGATTTGCATGCTGTATTTGATTGGAAGTTAACCTCATTTACAGATATCATGTTGGCGAAAGCATGCTCGCATCTATGCGTTTCTTCCTACGATTCATCGACCTGGAGAAGACATTCGATGCTCACGGATTCCAGAAGAAGGTAACCTTCAGCAGCTGCTACTCTCTTCTGGCATTCATCTCTGACATAAAGAGTAGTTTGGTGCAACCTTTAAGATTACGGAGAAGAAAGCAGCTTGTATGTGCTCGGCTGTGAGCCATCAACCATTGTTCCGCATGTATAAATTCTAACGATTTTTGCAGATACCGACTTTGCCGCTGCGCTTGGCCCTGGCGGCTTCTCATGGAATGTGGTCCGATCAGAATCGGATGAGCTAATTTTCAAACACGCTGGAGAGAGTGGCGCTAAAACATTCGATGGGACCAAAGTAGAGTCTCTTACCTTTGAACCATGCTCAGTGGGCGAATACAGTACCGAGAACCACCTTGCCAACCCCGGACGTCCAACCATGGCAACCTGGAGCCGCAAGACTGGCGAGACTGGCACGATTCAATTCGGACATGTCATCGATGCCAGCGGTCGCAATGGCATTATGTCTACCAAGTATGGGAATTCTTAACTCTTTTGGATACTCAGGTCATCGAATGCTGACTACCGCTCTTAGATACCTCAAGAACCGACGATTCAATCAAGGACTGAAGAACATTGCGAATTGGACTTACTGGAAGGGTGCTACCAAATACAACGCGGGCAGTGAGACGGAGAATTCGCCATTCTTCGAGGCCTTGTCAGGTAGGAGGTAGCCAGACCTTGCTAGGTGACGTCACTGACAGCATTGCGATAGATGGGAGTGGATGGGTATGGGCGATCCCGCTGCACAACGATACGCTCTCCTGCGGTATCGTTGTCTACCAGGAGCTCTTCTTTGCCAAAAAGAAGGCATCCGGACTGGATGGTCTCTCCTTCTACAAGGAATATCTCAAGCTTGCGCCGCAGATCAACTCTATGGTTGCAAATGCCGAGATAGTCAGTGAGATGAAGCAGGCTTCAGACTGGTCCTACAGCGCTTCTGCATATGCTGGTCCAGGTTTTAGGATCGTTGGAGATGCTGGCTGCTTCGTCGACCCATACTTCTCCTCTGGAGTACACCTCGCTCTGACTTCCGGCCTCTCAGCGGCGGTCACAATCCAAGCCGTCCGCCGTGGACAAGCTGGAGAAGAGCAAGCTACCAAGTGGCATGCCACGAAGGTCTCGGAAGGTTACACCCGTTTTCTGCTCCTTGTCATGACGGTTCTTCGGCAATTGAGAATGAAAGAAGCAGCACTCATTACTTCTGAGCAGGAAGAAGGATTCGATATGGCGTTTAAGACCATACAGCCAGTCATTCAAGGCATCGCTGACACAAACACGGAGGATGCCGACGTCCAAAAGCGAACAGCTAAGTCAATCAACTTTGGCCTGGAGTCCTTGAATGTGTCTTCTGCGGCAGAGGATGCGGTAGTGAAGAAGATTAGAGAGGCAGAGAATAGACCGGAGATGCTGGAGAAGCTGACAACGGAGGAGGTTTCTATCCTCGACCGGATCACTAAGCGAACGTTTGCGCACGAGAAAGATGAGCTAAATCTCACTCATTTCACCGGTGAGATGATTGATGGATTTTCAGCAAGACTTGTGCGCGGCGATCTCGGCTTCATCAATCATGCAGCCCAGCCCGCCGGTGCTGACCAGCCCGCCGTCAGTGCTGCGGTTGATATGAGTGGACTAGACCGCAACATCAAGCAGGCAGCATAAAAAATTAACTTAGCTAAGTAGACTTGTTTGATCATTCGTTCTATATAGCTTGCCCCAACGCTCGTAAATCAATTTGTGTCAAGATCCATGCTTTCAAAGAAAATGCTATTAAATTTAGAACTGCCAGTATCTTTTGTATTGAAGGCCTTACTGAATACCTTATCATTGTTTGAGACGAATCTATAAGATAACTAGATAACATCTGATTTTTGAGTTAGAAATCGTATAGGGCCCGGAAGAAGCGCCTTGGCGTGACTACCATATAAGACGTCCTGTCCCCTCAACTTAGCTAAATATTTCTTTTTCACCAACCTACCTACTCCCGCTGCTTCTCAAGTGTTACAGAAACCCTATCCAATTTTGTTGGTGCGGATACCACTATGAACGAAATTGCTTGACCTGCACAAGTGATTTGTCACGGTACTACCTATTCACTCGTCGTGTGCTCCTCTTGAGTGTCGCGACAGTGCTGTCAGACTGCCAACGAGATCCGCATAGCTTGCACTATGACTTAGATAGCATCACAAAGAGGCAATTGCTCAATTCGAGGTTGTGCATATCCTACTCACGGCTATTCACGACCCGGACCCGGGTCTCGATGCGGCGTTCTAGAAATATGCCGGATGCCGAGATATGCGGCATGCAATGTACCGCATAACCCCAGTCCAGGCGCAATAACGGGTAAGGAAAGAAGCGGCCCTGAAAATCCTCCGAGTACCGACCTAGTACATATATGATATGCAATCTATCTAACTATCTGGCTCTTGCATCACGGCGTGTGGCGACTCAGTGTCCGTTGGATGATATTGAATCCAGTGCGACCGCTGAAGTATATAACTTTGAGAACGCTAATTTATCGCGCTGGTTTTGCTCTTCTGATAGATTGGTTGAAGATGGGTTCTTTTGCAGAGGTCGTGAACGGGCAGTCTTTCTTGCGCAACGGGGACCACAATGACTACGATCCCGAAAAATGGCAAACGAGTCCGGGTGATCTTCCAGAGCGATTGCCAACTACTGGCCTCAGGGTACTCGTCGTAGGAGCTGGTACGGGTGGGCTGATGTCTGCGTTGGAGTGTTGGCGTAACGGTCATGAAGTCGCAGGCATCTTGGAAAGAAGCGAGAATCCCGTGTTTGCGGGTGAGTGTCCCAGTCTTTCCGTATTTATATTTATAGCACCAATGTGCACACCTGACCAGTATGCATTGACCAGGCGACATCATTATCTTCGGACCATCGGCCATAAGGACACTGCGGCATTGGCCACAGATGTGCAATGAGCTAGCAGAAGACAGCCGCGACAGCGAGACATATTACCGTAGGCATTACGGCGAGATGATTTTAGGTCCATCGGTGCCGATATACAACGATCCGGAGTATCTGGAAGAGCGCCGAGGCCTGCCTTTCGTGGCACCGTTCCAGATACGACGGAAGTTCCATGAGATGCTTCTTCGGCAAGTCGCTCGGATAGGCCTTAAGGTTCAGTACGGGCAGCGCGCTGAGAAGTATTTCGAAGATGATTCAGCCGGAGTGGGCGGCGTATTCACACAGGACGGAGTGAAACATGTCGCCGATTTGGTCATCGCGGCTGATGGCCATCACTCGAATTCTGAACTTCTTATTGCCGACAAGCGTCTGCCCACACGCTCGAGTGGCATGTCGGTATACCGCACAGCTTTTCCAACCGAATTGGCAATGCGCAATGATGCCTTCCGAAAGCAGTGGGGCGAGCGTGCCAAAAAGGACACTTCGCAAGAATACTGGCTGGGGCCAGGGATGCATATTGGCATCCTGATCTCGCCAGATCTTGTTGCCTGGGGGTTGACGCCTCGGGACCAGTTCTTGTTACCAGGCGGTAGTGAGCCAAAGGAATCTTGGGATCCAGATGTCAGCTCGCAGGAGGCATTAGCTGTCTTGAACCGCGTCCCAGACTGGCATCCCGCTATCCAAGGTCTGATCGGTTCGACCCCTGAAGGCTCAATAACCCACTGGCCCTTACTCTGGCGCAACTTGCGCCCTGAATGGACATCAAAGAATGGAAGGGTGGTGCAGGTTGGAGATGCAGCGCATACTACTGTCCCATCCTCGGTCAGCGGAGGTACCTTGGCGGTTGAAGATGCTGTGACTCTCGCGGCTTGCCTAAGACATGCGTGTACCAATAACACTTCCGAAAGTGGACGACTGGGTGCACGTGTCTATAACTTGCTGCGCTATGAGCGCGTTAGCTGCGTCCAGAAGATGGCATTCGTGAACTCTCAACTTATGGGTGCAACCAATTGGGAAAACATCCGAAAGGATCCAAAGCAGATTCGGCTCAAGTTCCCAAAGTGGGTCTTTCGACATGACGTGGAAACGTACGTCGACGACAAGTTCAGTCAGGCTCAGGCCCACGTGCTCGAGGGCCGGTCCTTCCTGAATACTAACATCCCGGCCGGCCATGTATTTAAGCCTTGGACAATTGAAGAGATCCACAAGGACATTGCTGAAGGCAAGGTTATCGCGGATTTCCTAGACGGCGACTGGTCATGACTTGTGTGTGAGGGAAAGACTAGATTAGTTGGTATCGGTGCCTTACGAAACTCGTATCCTATCCTATTGGAGTTGTTCTTTTCCTAGAAATAGAGTAGTCTGAGGAATTAACCTTCTATAACCTCCAACTTTATCAGACGTCGACATATGAGACAGCAGTAATTCTACTATGTGCATGCTTTTCCCGGCCCTGTAGCGATACTTGCAGAACTCATTCGTGCTTCAGGCGTGGCGCCATAAACTAATTCATGATTGACTGGTCCGGCGGCAAAGCTCGACAAAATTAGCACACAACGAAACAGGCCCAAACATGCTTTTCGCTAGTGAACGCTCTCTTCTGGCATCCTGCTATTCGAGTTGTTCGAGCATCACTGCCGAATTAGATCGCACGTGAGTCTTGAAAACATCGCTTAAAGAGTACTTCTCGCGATAAAGCATAATGCGATATCTATTATACATCCCGTGCGTGCGAAATTACTGCTTAAAAATCAGTCCTGAATTGTTTATCCCATGTGAGTAGTTTGTCTACGTAAGTGAACATCCTATGTGTTACGACCTGATCGTGTACTGGGAATCCCAAATGGGCGAAGCTCCCAAGCCGCATATATAGCTCCCACTTGCGCATCCCGTACGGGCAATCTCCGCCTACGGGCGGCTATGTCACACGGCCACTTTTCATCCCTGATTCAGTGGCTGGCCTTACACACCTGAATCCCGCACGGCCCACACGTTGCGTCCCCGAGACGCCCATCAGACTCATCATCCCACACGGGACGCTGGCCCACACGGCCTACACGAGCAGGGGGATGATTATGATTAATCTAAGACCGGTAACTACTCGAGTACACCTACATAGGAGATATTCTACTCTGCGATCTTCGACTATGCGTACTTTACTTGTCTTCGTATGGAAGTTAAATATACGTGCTTGTTCTAATTATCGGTGCGCCTTTGTTGTAGTGAGTGACTACATTAGGTATTCTACCGCATGACAGCGCGGCTTTTGTGTACTGCAAACAGTAATTTCGAAAGTGTTCATGGCGAGCAAACTAGTGCACAGTTCTGATGCCTTCAAACCAGGGATGGTTCAATGCTTGACGAGCTGTAAGCCGTTGTAAGGGGTCCAGGCTATTCAACCCTTGGATCAAGTCTTTAAACCTTGGGTCGATATCTGTCCACTCTAAGAACGGCACATATGGGATATAGTCTGCCGCTCGCTCCTCCCAAAGCATTCTAAGAATCTCACAGTTCGCTTCCTCATCACCAACATGTTTCATAAGCCCATTCAACCCTTCTTTATCCCCAAAATATGATATTTGACGCTGCAGGCGGATAAACGTAGGCAGTGCGCCTTTTAGTTGGTGTAATTTGAAGTCATTATCTGGCCCTAGTATGACACGCCCAAGAATAGCGTAGATGCACTTAGTATGTTAGCTACAAAAAATCCTTTGCTCAACTTCAGCACTTACAACCAGCCCAAACGAGTATAAGTCAGATGGTTTATTCAGTTCTCCTTTGAAATGACCTTCAGGGCTGCGCCAGACATCATTCCCAGCTAGCATTCCTTTGATACACCTAGGCTTTGGGAGGTAGGCAGCATTCTCAAGATCAGAGATTTGTACCTGTTCGACTACTACTTCCTGGTTAACATGACGGTAATTGACCACGACGTTGTCAGGTTTGATGTCTATATAAGATTAATCATTTACGTTGACTGTGTAAAGGGTCATAATGGTTGGGCTCACCTAAATGGACAATGTCGCGGTCGTGCATGTCCGCAATTCCTTGCAATGTAGCTTTGAGGATTTCTTTTCGAGCTTGTATTGGGATCTGTTTCCGAACCAGACTTAAGAAATCATCATCAAGGTATTTATATACAAATATGCGCTGATCTGGGATAGTGTCGAATGGAAGTCGTATGTGGGGAGTTTGAGAAAGTCTTGGTCGAATGCTTTCGTTGAAAGCTGTGAATATGTTCTGAGGTATATCTTTCAACACGAATAAATCGTTTCCAGATCTATAAGAGTGTTAGTTGTAGAAAAAGGCAAACGATACGGGAGGGTGCTCGAACGATGCTAACCAAACGCGACCAAGGTGCGGTCTTTCCTGGATTAACCTTTTGAAGAGATAACAACGTCCAGTTGAGCCAAATAGGTTAAGAGATGTCGAAGATGCCATTTTGATACTCGTCCGGAATATGCTTCTTGCCACGGGTGAGAGGGGTGACGATAGAACAGATGGTCGTTAGCAGATATCAAGCGGTTTAGCGAATCTTAGCATCACGTGCAAACACAGCCGGCAAAGCCCTGAGTTTTCATCAAGCGCTCGCAGGTCAGCGGGCGGCGCAATTGAGTCAATATGACACGTATTATGCGTCACTGTTCGCTAATTAGTGGCATCACTCTGTCGCGCATATGTGGGGCGGTTGCAAAGCTAATAAAAGAAGAACATATTTCCATATGCCATTATTGGCGCCGAGAGCAAGCACCACTGTGCGCGATATACTAACGTCTACCCTAACTCAGCGCTTACTGAGAGATATTGGAAGCAATTGTGAAGTTGGATGAGAATCCTTTGTGCTCCATCTCAGCTTTTACTAAATAATCTGGAAGACCCTCTTGAGATATAAAAATCCCTAGAGATCTACCCAGCTATTGTTTCCCTGACCTCTTCCAATTTCCCCCTGTTCATGCCCGACACAATGTATTTACGAAGACCGCGGTAGACTGGAAAGCAAGAAGATATAACAAAGGCTCAGACTGCAGCGTTGAAAAGTTGATTTAATGTGGATAATGTACATCCCCACAGTTTCTCCGTGTGAACAGTGATTAGATCGAATTACATCTCATCAGTCGTGCGCCTTCAGTGGCTCTCAGTATGCAGCACGCTACAGTAGCTTGCTCAGATATTTGCGTGCCGTACTATGACTGAGAACCCAATTACTTTGCCTTCGGTAGTTGTTCTTCTAGGCAAGTAGCTAGCAAGCAGCCCTAGCGCTCTAGCTTGGGTTGTGCGGGCGACTAACTGACGGTCCGCTGGCGCCCGCTGTATGAGACCTGCTTCTAGCCAGATCTGCTGCTAGATTGATAGCTAGTGCGCATATCCTGCCTGGCTAGTAAACGACCCCTGGTGCGTTAGTGGGTGCCCTGCCAGCCGTGTTCCTAGCGGCAAGGGCGGGGGAGCAGGAGGCTGTCCGTGCGAGGGTGTCCGTGCGAGGCTGAGTTACTCGGGCAATCGCTGTGAGCCGCCAACCGAACAAGCCACCATTCTTCGCCTCAACCCAACCATGCCTTAATACAACATGTTAAGCACCGAAACTGTGGAAATCTGGATTGAATCCATACAGAAGGCTCGCCGCCTCCTAACTCCTCCGCCAGAAGACGATATTGCCCCGCACCCTCACGCGCCCAAGCGCAAACGCAGCCGTGCCATGTCCCTGCCTGCAAATGCATTTGGCAACGCTTTTCAGCGAGGCGAAAGCTCCAAGCGGCGCAGACTCTACGATGGCGATGACATTGGGCCTGAGCAAAGCGCATCGCAATTTGGGAGCGAGAGTGTGCTGCCGGTGAAGAACAGCAGCATATTTTTACGACCAGCCAGTCGCGCCTCCTCTAACCGAATCCCAGCACGCGAGGCACCTATGATCCTGAAGAGCGCATCACCGCCAGTGCTAACAGAGAGCCTCAACGGCCTGCGGGAGCCACCGCCCAAACAAGTTGAATACCTTGGTGACTATCTCACTGAGGGCGTCGATCGTCAATTCATTCCCCAGGGTCTAAAGGTACATTGCACATGATTAGCCCTGTGCTTTTCGGGCTTCGCTGATCGCCGTGCAGGATACAATTAAGAGCGACTCCGATGTAGGCCACCAAATCACCAAACCCGAAGACTTCGATCCTGTCGATCAGCGTTCTGCCGAAGTGCTATCGGATATATGGAGAGACGTAAAGACGATATACCTTAATGCGCGCGACTGCAAAGACCGTAGCCGAGAAAAGAATGCTTGGTGCGATGACGTATTCCGGCCATTGCTCAGTCTGGCCATAAAGCTGTATGGCAAGGATCGATGGTGGCTTCAAAACGTGTGAGTATACAGCTCCCGCTCTCCCTCTACTCAAATCAATATCACTGAGACTTCACAGGCAATCGCAGTCGATTGACCCTCGTTACCTATCGATTGTCGCCAATCCAGGCCTCACCGATCCTGCCCGACGCAGAACTATCGATCGCAAGACTGATTACGTCCTCTCATACTCGCATCGTCACCCAGCTACCTCGGCACTATATAAAGAACTCGAAGAGGCAAATGTGGGAGATGTTGGCCATACCATGGATTCATTCACCAAGCGAACTGCGCTTTTCTCCGGCTTCGAAATCAAGCCTGCGTCCGGCGATCAGACCGAGGCCGAATTGCAAATTAGCGTATGGTCAGCCGCATCTATTCGAAAGAAGCAGGAACTTGCAAGGTTGGCCCGACTTTCTATTGAGCCTGCGTCAATGGCCGAACCCATGTTCACTGTCGTCGGACACAAATACCATGTTTACTATTGTTATCCCCGCGACAATCCCATTTCAGGAGAAAGCGGTGTACACGTACTTGGACCAGACCTTGATCGATTTGGAGGACTTACTACGGGTTCTGTGCGCGGAATATTCCAGTTGCTCAAACTAATTGGAAATGTCTTGGCTTATGGAATAGAAGACAAAGTTAATGGCTATTGGGGTGGAGCTTTTGGGAAGATATTGACCCAGCTGGCTAAGTCGTCCCGGTCGAAATGATCGCTCAGCAAAAGCTGTTTGGACAGCGGTGCGATTCAAAAAAAGCACCATGTATCAGCGTTCAGATTATTCTACCCCTAATTAAGACTCAGGGCTTGTTCCAGTTACCACCCTGATTCTAGCGGCTACACGTGCCTTACGAACTAGGGGTGTAAGATTTCTAACACTTCTTCTGATCATAGGCAGTGCTACTACCTTGCTTCGCAACGAGCGGATGTACTTAGAGTTAAGTGCAAGGTTCTTAGTAGCCTCATTTTTAAATGGATAACTATCATGCCTGCCTATTCTTCGTGCGGGTGGCGGAGTTCTAGCTTTTGATTGCCTTGAATGTGTGAGGCCTGCGACCCTTTTGTTTTTGGGCCAGCGTAGATCGGATAATACTGACTATACTTTTGTGCATTCTTAATATATGTAAAAGATTGCCCGGATCTCGAGGGATTGGTAGCTTCAAGCGCAGCCTGAAGGTTAGTCATAGTAGTGGAAATATAAGGTGTTGAGGTTGTGGTGTTTGCGAGGCCCTGCACGCGCGAGGTAACTATCAACGTCTCTACTACGGTGACGGAAGCCGCTAGTAGCGTCCGGCTCAAAGCATCACAACACGACGCAGCATACCAAGTTGCCAACATGCCAAAGCGCGCACACTCTGAAAGCAGCACTGCCTCAACTGATGGGAGTGACTGCAACGCCAACTCCAACCTCTTTCGTCCTACCAAGCAACGCGTGCATTCCGCTTCGTCCCGCACTTGGTCGCTACAAAGATTAAGACCGGCCCGTTTCGAACGGACGTTGTTCAGGATCTAGCGAAGAGCTGGTCCAAGAAGCCGAATGTTACATACCAGGTGATGAAATGATGTACTCAGATGTGGGTTTGCTGGACTTGGGAGCTCTTTACGAAGTATTTAAGCCTGAACCTGCCAACAAATATTGTACTCTTATGCTTAGCGGGATCAGCCGTCTTGACTGTCACCCGCCCTTCGCAAGCTTTTCTAGAACTGGATTAAGAAAAGCGTCCCATGGCCCTGCTCCCTGCATACTTGAAGTCGCTTCTTCGTCAACACCCCATGCCAACATCCGCCCGTAGAATCGAACCAGTTTGAATATACCCTGCACTGACCGCGTTGAAAGACTAGAGAATCTCTCATCAGGCCCGAGCACTGTTACATCGCCTTTCAAACTAGAAGGGTATGCGTAGTAGATTTTATGCTCATTGCCAATGATAGCAATGGCAGGCTCGAGAAGATGGGAAGATTGGAAAGTGGTCGAACTTTTGTCGGTGGAGATGATCGCATTATCTACTGCATCTTCCTGTGTCAATGACAGATCCGAAGTAGGGAATGCCAGACGCGCCAGTTCCATCTTCTTCCGGAGGCTTGCAGCCATCCATATACTTATCTGCAGCTCTGCCTCCTTCAGATCGCCATTCTCGGGTTTGACCGCAATTCCTGAGAAAAGGGCCAGGCGCTGAGTACAGTTGTCCGACGTGTGTGATACGACAGGTGTTTTCGCTGCCAATTGTGTGTATAGTTTTGCGAACCGAGGGTCGAAACACGAATATGAAAAACAGAAGTCGGTTTTGCGTGTAAGCGCTACTCTTCTGTTGGGTGAGGCCAATGTGGGTTCGGGAATGGTGGAGAGATACGAGGGTTGAATGCTTTGCGATTGCCTACAAATGCCAATCAGTAAATCACGCAGACAATGTAGAGCTCGGCTTCGGGAGATGCCATACATACTCTCTAACTTAAATTTGGTGTCGCAGTGCAGCTTTATAGCAAGCTCTACCAACGGCCAGACAACACGAAAGCACCAGGCGTTCTCATCGCGCCCAAACTCTGTGCAGTGGCAGGCGTCTTGGAAGATATTCTTGACGTAATCGAGCGCGTTTACGAGTAAAGGGTGACTGGCTGGCCGTGTATCATTGTAGTCGTACGCTTCTGGGTCGATGGGGTCCATAGCGAGAGAAGGTGCAAATAGCACGTCTGACTCTATCGCGTCGCGCAAGCCAGCTGGTATGTAGCTGATCTCGAGACCCTCGCGGCGGCCCAGGCGATTGCGAAGGCTGCTGATACATGCAGAAGTATTGGCGGATGGCTGCTGCTTCACTTGGTTGAAAGGGCTGAGAGAGATGGAGGGCGTTGCAGTACGTAGTTCAGTGAGATTGCGCGTGGGGCTCGAGCTCCTCTTCAACACTTGGGGCGCCGTCAAGGTTGTGCGGTCCGACAGATCTACTACACTGATACTGCCCACCTGTGATGCGCTTTGGGTCGGCAGCACATCGTCAGTATCGATGCGTTGTCGCTTGGGGCTCGAGTTGCGCGGCATATCGGCATCGCGGTGTCGTTTTTGCGAATGCTGTGTTGGTGATGCGGGAGATGGGGCAGGAGTATTTTGCAGCCAGGCTTCTACGCGATTAAATGTGGACAGCGAGCTGGACGAAGGCGGACATGATTGCATGGCTGCGTCGGCTGCAGTGTATAGGCAGTGGCGCGGAGGAGCTGCAGTTGGCCGACATGAATACGATTAGTCAAAAGCAGCCATTGCTCGGCCGCTAAGTAGAGCTCTAATGAACATTGGTGCTTTCCCAACTCGGCTCTGCACTCAATTCAGTGCCTCAGTCATTAGATCTTACGGAAGCACTCTTCAACGAACGTGGATTTGATGATGCTATACGAGATGCTTCCTAGTGGCCTGAGTTCCACAACGCTCAGAAGAATGCATCCAACTAATGACCCTAGTTCATTCCGAATGCGCATAGGCCTGCTGCATCGCAGTATAGCGGGGCATGATAACAGAGGGGTAAACGGTCGCCATACGCATGATCTTGAAGTTGGCGTTAGAAAAACAATTACACGACCGTTATGCGAAGCTTGCTAATAGTGTTAGATAGACTGAGATGATAGCATCCGACATTTCTATTCCGAACCTTTCGCCCTGAATTGTGTGAAATCGCGGAAGTGTACACCAAGCTGTTGCACAGACCAACTGTGACCCTGGACTACAAGCGGATGCGCTGTTTTCCCGCCTCATCAAATGATTAGCATGCCTAATGCGGGTGCATAGCGAGTGACGCACCCTAGCGAACTATTTGGCTCTATCATCTTCAAATTAAGAATCACCCAAACTAAACGTGCAACGCGTTGCTATAATCTACGTTTCTGAAGCGATCCTCTGCAGACGCGTTGGGAAGCAGTCAACACATGATACATGTAAGAGGCTACGCCCGTGAATGGAACACGTGATTATATCACGTGCCTACCTCAAGGACGCTTAGTCATAGGAACTTCTTTGTAAGAGAGAGCTTGGGGCGAGAGTATAAAGTAGGAGATGTCGTACAACAGCTCTACTCTCCTTATCTTGCTTCTTTTGTAACATAGGCTAATGCAAACCCGTTCGAAGGCCTCTTCGCCCACAACCATACCCACCCTAAACCAGCAAATCTCAAGAAAACAGGAGACAGAGTTATTTGAGTACGATATAAGGAAGTCTAACGCGCAAGAAAGTATCTCAAAGTTTCGTTTTGATAAAGATATAGCTAATTAGCTGTGCGCTGAACCTGATGCAAGGCCTGTTGGTAGCCAGCAAGCCAGCATCCAGCACATGGATGCACTTAACCATTGGGCCCCACGATTCGAATGTGACACATGTAATCGAGAGGCCTTTTCCCAGCGCTCTGCGGATCAGCACATAAACCACATTAGACACTAGGAGCCTCAATTCGAGTGCGAGATTTGTAACAGGAGATTTCATTCTCAATCGTCCGCTAATCAGCACATAGGCGCTTCGAATCATTATAAGCGACACAACTGTTATAATTGCGCAAAGACGTTATAGAGCGGAAACGCTTTAAGAATAGTACGTTCTCTACACTCGCTTTAGTGCTGACCTATATCTCCCGACCATAGAGCGTTACTAATTATCGTAAGCATTTGAACTCCAGCACCCACCGAAGGAAGAACGTCGCGTGTCCCTTTTGCAAAACAGCTTTCATCTCAGCTAGCGGCCTTTCGCACCATCTTGAGACTAGCTCATACCCACGAGCCATGATTCTCAATTACGGAACAATCTTCTAGTTAGGCTCACACAACGGGCTCAGATACTTCGGCATAATCTTTGTCCGACGAGTAAATAAACATCACGCGATTAGTAGTAGATAGCTTTTATCCAATACAACCTCTTGTACACTCTGTGATTGCTCCCCAGAACGTAGCCCCTTACACTCGCTTCCTGTCTGCGGAAACCGCTGGGCTTATTTCTTACAAGTATCCATAAGCGTCTCACAGTGTACTATAAAGTTCTCTTAGATTAGATAATTAGTTTATAGAAAACAGGGGATCAACACTCGTTACAAAACGGGACCTAACAATGAAATAATTCTAGTTTTCCCAGATCTTCACTTTATGATTTCTGTAAGGGGCTACTCCTTTTGATTAGAACACGTGATCCAATTACGTGTCAGTACCATGTGATCTCTTACCGCATCGAGGGACCTACGAGAGTGGTATAAAAACAACATTGTGATCACGGTAGTTATGTTTTATATGTTTCTTCTTTTGTACAATAAGTGAATGCATACTCGTTTGAGAGGCATCTCCGCCCATAACACTAAGAAGATAAAGAACTGTGTCGAGAAGGGTAGTATCCTTTCCCTCTGGTTGGTTGTTGCCGGCACACAGGGTTTTGCGTGATACAGGAAGTGACTTTGGCAAAAAAGTTCTCTCAAGAGTTTTCCACACGTGCCAGCATCATATGGCGGCATTCAGCCAGCGCTATTATCATGCGCCAGCTTGTAGGATAAGGATATGAGCAGGACTGCGATGGAAAAGAGGGTATCAGAACTGTCGCAGACCACAGCTCTATGTTGGCAAGTCAACTACACGTTTGAGGGATTGAGGAAGCGCCGTCTCAACAATACAAAAAAAGTAAGAGCTGTACAACGTAGATAAAGGAACCCATGGGCTGATGCACAGAAGATACTCAAGGCTGAGCGACGGAATGAAGCTGCAGAGACGATGCAGGAGTGGAGCATGGTTTGTAAACACAGTATGATCTTTCCCTGTGCACCATGTTGAAGCTGGTTGCACAAACCAACACCCCATCGATGTTAGATGTGAAACTAGCTTACACAAACCTTACATCCATCCTTGATAGAAATCACGAGTGTCATTTTTTGTTTCTCCACACCTACCAGTCTAACTGGCTCCCCATCAGGGAGCTTGATAGATCCGAAACGCTGTAACAAACGCACCGTCACATATGCAGCTCCGCTGAGCGCGAAGTCGACTGAAATAACTTGTCAGCGTTATCAAGTTCCAATATCGCTTTCTGATCCAGAAAACTTACGCCCAAGACAGATTCTAGGACCTCCGTGGAATGGCAGATAGCCCCATCTTGCATTAGTTGGGTTGTTGTTCATTGGCATCTCTTCGTCCCATCTCTCAGGTCGGAACAGCTCGGCATCCATTCCGTAGAGATCTGACTGTCGGTGCATAGAATAGACACTAAATACCACAGCGCTTCCTTTGGGTATGAGTACTGATGACTTCCCATCTGGCCCTCCGCCTCTTGGCAGAACCGTGGTCCTCGTTGCAGTGCGTGTATTTACAGGAACCGATGGATAGAGTCGTAAAGCTTAGTAAGTTCGCTTTGTAAGGAAATCTACTTCGAGGAATATATCTTACTCTCTTTGAGCACATTTTCCAGATATGGCATTCTTCTTAAATTGTCTCGGTTTAGCGGAGTGTCTGTTGTGCATAATGAGGCAATTTCTGCACGCAGCTTTTCCATAACTTTTGGATGGCGTACAAGTAGAAAGCTGTTACAGCTCAAGTATCAGCATTAGGTTATATAGAATGTGTTGACTCATGACTCACAACGTCCAGGAAAGAAGACATGCTGTTGTATCTCTACCAGCAGCTAGGAGGTTGACTATCTGGCCTCTGAGAGCATCTCGGTCCGATGTGTTCTTTGCTACGGTATCCAAAAAGATATATCGCTCTGAATCTTCATTTACAGTGCGCTCAGAAGAAAGACTACGATCAATGATCTGATCGGCAAACTTGTGGACGTTGCGACAGGCCTGTCGAAACTCTTGTCCGTTAACGAGCCAATAGAGATCCAGGAGTCGAAATCTTTTCATCACCCACTTTTGAGCAGTATTGAAGGCATTGGCAAACGTGTCCTCTTCAATCGCTTCCGGCGTGACTAAGCTGCGAACCGATTCACCAAACAAGAAAGCAGTAGTCGTGTCGAGCGTTAAGCGAAAGAAAAGAGGTTGCAAGTCGACTGTTCCGTTGCCTCCTTGGAGAATGTCTATTAAATCGTCTACTGCGGGACGGAATACCTCGAGGTTCCCATATTGCTGATGTTGCAATTGCGGTCGAAGGATATCGCGAGAGTATTTCCATTCAGCGCCCTCTTGGGTGAAGATGCCGTCACCGAACATTGGGAAGGCGATGTCTCGACGAGGGCCCATTCCAAAATCTAGATACCATTATCAAGACTACATGATATATGTAACTATACGCACCTTTGAAATTGGTCGAAAAGATCGCCTCCAGATTTGCTGGCTCTATCGTGCCGTACGCTCTTGTACCCAGAAACTATTGTTCAAGCGTACTGCCAGTTTGTCGGAAATGAAAGAGGAAGAGTTCCATCAATCGTGACTCTGCATCTGCACGGAAAATCTGCTCAAGTCGATCAACTCCGAAAGTTCTCTGGTTCTGAAGTCTGGGAGCCGGCTGGCAACCATGGCGTTGACTGATAGCTTCATCTTCCTACTCTACTATCAGGAGAGCTTCAAGGCTGCAACATGGTGAAAGTCATACCGCTCGCTTCGTCCGTTCGAATATGTACTGAACCACAACACCAACAGATATTGTGAACCCAGTAAGAATGAGTATACTAAGCCTCATCTTTGGCTGGACTGTTCGAGATGTAAGAAAGATCAATCACATAACACATAAATGAACCTAGCTGGACTGCAATGTTCGTTGTCAAGTGCGCGCTAGAGTTAGTTGTTGTAACGCGCATGTAGAATGCGTATAAATTTTGGACGTTTACGAAGCCTTCCCTGAAAAGGTAGTTGTATACAAAACAAACATCTCACGAGCTGAACAATAGCTCCTAGCGCAAGCACACACAAGTGGGTGGCTGAAGCTGGTAGATATTTCCGCTCTTTCATTTTCTTAACCCATCCTGGTCCCAACGACTGCTTACTTTCTGTGAAACTCGCGTGCTATTTGGGAAGCCACCTTATGCTTGTGGCTGTTATCGATATATTCTTTGCTATGCCGGAATGCGTACACAGAGCCACACAGCATATGTACTCTTGATCTACAGACGCCAGTGTGGTGTAATAATCATCTTCGATCTTTACATTCGTTCGGGATTGGTGTTCGCTTCTTGCAATGGAAGATGGTAGTAGTACTAGTAAGCTCCTGGCATTTTACCCCACGTGTCCTGTTCCAGTGCTTGATTTACTTACCTTGAGTCAACAAGCTAAGCTTTATGGCTGTGCAACATATGACTGTGGTGCTGACATGGAATGATAATAACATTATCTAGAAATGACACAGACAAGTATTGAAGTGAGTATGCGCGCAAACACATTCGCTGGCGAGTGCAGCATACTACACGATAAGCACTCGGATTGGGATCTATAAGTGCCCATGGTCTTGCCTAAGTCGAACGCGATGCAGTTTGGATCAGACGTGGTATCGGTCTCAGAGAATGGCAGCGAAACAAATGCTAGTAAGACACGTTAACCTCTACAGGGTTTTTGCATGAAATCCTGTAAGGTAGATTAGTGGAGGCCAGGGGCCCAAGGAGTGGCGACGCGTCAGTAAAGCCTTTGGGTGTACAGCTACCGCTCTAGTCTTCAAGACTGTTCATTTCTCATTCCCAGAGCAAACTGTACGAACCCTTCAGTGCATTCGTGCTCGTACAACACTAACCTGCAATGTAAAAACAATAATTATCCGACAAGGAATTGAAAGGCGATGCTAGGCCTCTTCATCTCGCGAGGGCTGGGAAAGAAGTCTACAACCTACAGATAAAATTAGCAGCGATGATGCTAGTAGGGATAAACATACAATGGCAAGCATAACATCCGCTGAGAAATAAGCTCTATATAATGAATACGAAAAAGACCGGACGATACTACAATCTAATAAAGGCGACTTTGTGAGAAGCGTGACACGGTCCTTAGAGATAATGCCTAATCTTTCCCTATTCCAGTATGAACCTACTAGATACGATAAAATATATTAGAAGTGTAAATCAAGAGGATTATGCTTTTGTAAAAACGATGATGACTCCTACAACGAGATATAGGTATGTTCTGAAGAAATTGCATATGATATTGATTCTTTACACTTAGCTTCTTTCCTTCAAACGCTAGGTTCCGCACAGTCTCAAGAGATATTGAAAACTGCCTTTTTGAGATTTATAGTTTCGGTTTCTAGACCCTAGCGCATTTACAATATTGATGGGAAGGATTCGGCTATAGAAAGATTAGGCGATTAAGAGAAACCTATTGTCAGATTGTGATGGTTATTCAAAGATGGGAGATGGAAATGATAATTGATCGTAATTAATGAATTGTGTGTGTTCTGTATGTTCTTGTCTGTGTTCTATCTACTCTAGTACCAATAGATATACTTAGGGGATCTTAATAGACTATATACGTGTCAGAATATGGGTATATTTCAGGTAGTCAGCAGTAGGCTGGCAAATGGGTAGGCCCCTACACCGAGGTTAGGTATAGGTCGCACAGACTATATGTTGAGGTTAGGTATAGATCGCACAGGCTAAGGGTTAGGGTTAGGGTTAGGGTTAGGGTTAGGGTTTA
>JALPSE010000048.1:0-63027 GCA_030558545.1 Bipolaris gigantea
ACTCCCCCCCCCCCCCACTTTCTCGTCCGTATCTGTGAACGACACGAGCATGTGCATTGGAAAGTGGGGCGGTCGGCGGTATTCTGGAGCAAGCGGGGGGTTGGTCGGTGGGTGAGAAGGGCCGATGGGAGCGAGAGATGCATGAGCGGGTGGGCTGGGGGTTTGGGCTGGGGATTGCGGACTTGTGATTGTGGCATGGTGGGTAGGAGGCAAGGCAGGGCAGGCCAAGGGAGGTCAAGGACAAGTGCGCTCAGAAGGGACTTTGACGATGCTCGTTGAAGGGATGGAGGCAGGCGCTCGCTCGCGCACGGACGCTCGCTTGTGCGCGATTGGTTATGGGGCGGGTGGGCGAGCGAGCGAGCGAGCGAGCAGTGGGTTTTTTTGGCTCCGACCTTGTGGAGATCTTCTCTTGCCTGCTCTGCTCCTCTTGCTACCTTTGCTTGGCTCACGACGGAGAAGTTTCTTGTTGGAAATGCGGCACGGACGGTAGTTTCTTGCTCTTCTTCGTCTTCGTCTTCTTCTGTCGTCTTTTTTTTTTCTTTTAGCGCTTACCAAAGGGAGAGATTCTCGGGTGCTTGGTTGGAATGGGCGGGAAGGGAAAAGGCGGCTGGACGGGCAAAGTGCAAAGTGCAAAGTGCGGTGTGTGCGGGTGAGGCGGGTGCGGGTCGGCAGTTGGGTTAGAGAGGTAAGGTTGGTTGGTTGGTTGGGGGGGGGTTGGATCAGGTCAATTGGGGAGGTTTTGACCTTATGCGAGAGAGGGAAAAAGTTCGTTTGTGTCTGCGCAATGCATAGGGCTGATACTCCAAAGGTAAGATTTTGGGATTGCATCTCTGGTTGCCTCCTCATGGCCTTGTTACCATGTCATGCTGTGGTTGCAGTTCATGACGCTACAGCTGGGTGCGCGGACAAATGCTCATCCAACCCCTCCCTCCCTCCTGGGTCTCCTTCACAATGTCTGCAGTGTCATGTGAGCACGACGGCTTTCACGCTCTTTCTTGGTATCACTTGTTTATGATAGGGCACAACGGATGAGGCGACTTTTACGTTATGAAAACTCGGGTGCTTTCCAAGGCTGGAGAAAAGGTGTTGAGGTATTAAAGTGATCATCAGCGTCCGTTGTGTCCTTTGCCATCTACTAGCCAGTTTGGTATTTGGATGCATAGCAAAGAGTAGGGAACACGAATGTTGTAGACGCACCATGCGCTTCGACACACCCTGTACACCAACCCCACATCCTTTACTTGGCCCGTTGCTTGACCACACTGGCATGTCACAAATCATGTGCGCAGAATATGTCAGCATCTCTCAAAGGTGCAGCAAACACTCCTGCTTTCTCCCTTTGTTTCTATCGCCATATACGCCGTCTCCTATAGAAAAAAAGACTTGTTCTGCTGGCCCACTTTTTGCTTACCTATATGCAATGCATAACCAGCCACATATCCTCCCCCTCCCCCCTTTTCTTCACTAGTATCGATCGAATACAATCACTGGTAAGCCTGCGAGTAGGAGAGGGCCAAGCGAGAAGACGAAACAAAAAAGAAAAAAAACGGCAGCCACACCCGTAAACCACGAGCGAACCAGCGGTCAAGAAGAAGCAAAGGATCCAGAGCCTCACGGTAGCGCAACCAGATCTACTATCCACTAGTAAAACGTCGGTAGCCATGACGCCCATGACCCATACTTGCCCACCCACAGTCAAATGAAGCCGTGTATGCATCCACACGTGTCCACATGATATACCCCCTTTTTCTACTATACTGGTACTTGTTACCACGAGTACACTCGGGGCCGCACTACAATGCTCCATGCCCATGTTCCTTGTCTTATCGCCTGTCTGCGTACACAGCAAACCTGTCGCATGACGTGGCGAGCATGCGCAGAAACCACGGTTGACAAAGACGTGGTGGTCTAGATTGCGTGACCTTGACCGCGTTTCTGGGCGTCGCGCCATCCATTGCTGTGCGTTGTTAAGCACACATGTCGTAGCATGGTATCGGGAAGTGGACCGGGGACCGGGCGGAATCGTCGCGCGCTGAGAAGATGCGATGGTGTGAGATGTCGGTCGGGTAGTGCCCTCTTTTTGCACAGCTGGGCCTGTCTTCCGGTCTTGGTTCCCGATCTACCCGGTCTGCTTTGAAAGAGAAAGCGGAAACGGGGGGGGGGAGATGAGGCAAGATACGTGGTCTAGATGCATGCGGGGGTAAGGCATCGCAGCCCGTGTCTCGTTTCTCATGTCTTTACGTTAGTGGGTGAGGTCTAGAGTCTTGATTAGAAATGCAGTGTATAAACGCCAAGACTAAGGAAAAGGGTCACGTACGACAACAGATGACAGTGGGCTGTTTCTTGTTCATCTTTTTTTGGAGAGCTTCCGGGGTGCGTGGGTTGTCGAGGAAGCTAATGAAGTAGGCTGTATCGGATGATGCTTGGGCATGCCGTCCATAGCTATCTTTTTTGCATCTACACCATGTCTTTCTCCACTGAAGGCTTCTTTCTCCACTCTCGTTTCGGCACGCATACTGTAGTACCTGTGCCTATGAGAAAAGACATGTCGGTACTAATCTTCGGATGTAAGGAGTTTAGCGCCCTAGGAGGCGGCACTAACTACTTCTATCCGCTTTTGTAGATGTCTACTCATTGCGTAGTCCCCTGAATAGCATCACTGTTGGGGAATCCTTACAAAGACGTTACTGATGTGATTGGGTTGGAGATGAACCACGACGACAGAACGTTTTATGCCCTCCCCCTAACTCGTTAGCATCGTTGTTTTCATTCGGCGCTGACCATGTCGATATGTTATTTGTTTTCGTTGATATAGATAGACGTGTAGACGATGAGAGAAAGGGGTTTCAGTCAAACATTGAATGGTTATTGTGCTGTCAAATATATCTTGAATAAAGCGGGAGTTGTGGGAGGAAGTGGGTAGACATAGCTGGAGATGCTAGCAAATATAGGCTTTGGACGGTCGCTGAAGCTGTCTCAATGCTATTAGAATCATCGCAGTAGCGCATTAGTGCAGTAGCTACACTCTATTTCGAGTTGACTACACCACGCAAACCAAAATAGCTATAGGTGAACAAGAGGGAATCGTTTTAGTTCCAACTACCTGTAAAAGTTTGCGGTCACGTGGGGAGATGTGTTGCCCTGCATTAGTGTACGTTAAGAAATCTACGATATGTGCCTATTGATGAGGCAGCTAAAGTAAGATGCATAGTTTATTATCCGAAATCGTTCCCGCGGTCGATGTTTCTAGAGCGGCTGAAGAACACAAAAGCTCCGCGGAATCACTTGTATACTAAGGAAACTCAGATTCCAGACTCTATCCTACTTTTGGCAGGAGAGTTTAGATTTTCAAGAAGAGCGGGAGATGTAAACGCCATGTCTCGACATCCATATCCGTAGTATGTTTGGGACTAGAAAGATATGTATCGAGTCTAGGCGGAGTCGGCTTTGGCTACCTCAACCGGTACCAAAGCTGTCAGTTGTATCCAAAAATGAGCTTGGAGGAGACTAGTTAAGTTCTCTCGCGTTACGGACTGTTCGGATTCGGAAAGAAAAGGAGATTGATACTCAGTCATGTTTGTATTACTGTCTAGGTGCTGCAATATGGTGAGGGGGTATAGGAAGTTTTGACGCGTGTGCAACGTACTTGCGTAGGTTATCAGATCATTGGATGCAAAGATTGGCTGCGTTGGTGATACCCAGGTAGCGAACTGAGTTGTTGAATGCTGTGTTACCAGACAGCTCCATGGTAACCCGTTCCTGCATACATGCACTACCAAACCCAATCAACTGCTCTTAGTTAATTAAGGGCTTTTGCATCGACAAGTGCACAACCTCGTGAAATGAGCGCCTTAGTGTATGCATGATGTGTTGTTCAGTTAGGACTCCCACTCGCAATATTACACTTTCTGATAACTAGACATAAACTATAAATCTGCTACTGGATGCCTTGAAATCACTAAAAAGTCCCTGCATTTCACCTCGAAACGGATTAAGGTTGCGGTGTAAGTAAAGTTTGTATTGCACCCTTATGTCTACTAATATAGGATGCAATAGCGCACGGGCCGCTAGTTATGGTGACGCCCACCGTCATTTTGGCATGTCGCTACACATAATGCTCACGCAATCGATTTCAAATCCCCACGACATGTCTGTTGTTTTACTAACGCGAATAGCTCATCTTCTTGCCAGGCACAGCTAGCTGACCGCCATCACCACCACGAGTACATTCAGATATCTCCGCGGAGAGTTCAAGATGGGGACACTTTTGACAGCGGAGACAGCTGCTTGAATGCTGAGTGAAAAGTATACCAATCGAATACGCATGCCAGATCTAGGATTCTCGTATCCGGCATATTTCGATACCAGCACGATAGAGATGTACCCCGCACGCCGCCCAAGTACAACTGCGTACGTACCGGCCAAGCGTATCACACCCCCCCGAAACCCCTCAATCAAGCCTCCGATGGAGAGACAGTGCACGAGAATCCGAGGCGCAGAGATCTGCAGCGACGGGGGTGGACGCAGCAATCAGACGACACTGCTACCGACAGCTCAGCGCTCGAATGGGGCAACGCAAAGGCTCGATAGCCTATGACACCGAGGCAAAGGTGCGCCCGTCGCCTACAACGCCAGTCGCGCGACGCACACACACACACACACACTGGAACTGGCCTGAGAAGCCACAAACGACGATATCTTAGTTCGCAACACCGAAGCGGCCATGATGCTATTCCGTGTGGATGCGTCCATGATTGCATTGCGGAGGCAACGATCAAATGACGCTGTGGCGGACACAGGCTGGGACCACCGCTAACTGTGTACGCACCAAGGCGTCCCAGTCCGGGCCCCTGGGGCGAACCCAACCAACACTAACTAAATGCACGCCATCACCGAGCCCGCCTCCCCCTCCTCCTGCAACCCTGAAATGCAGACCATGGCATGATGCGTGGGGCGCCGCCTAGTTTAGTCGCTTGAGCCGAGGGAAAGAATAGCCAGCAATGACCCTGCGCAAGCCGGAGTCGTCTCCTAGCCTAACAGCCTTCATCCTAGTGCTAGGGTAACAAGCGGACGGGCGGGTTGTCGACTTACAAACGTGACTAGTAACGCCACAGGGCCCTCCCTTCTGCTTCTCCCCAGGTGCAAGCGAACATGGGATCATCGCCACACTACTCATACGCGAAAGACCAGACCTAGACCCTTGCCTCGATCCATCCATTCATGCTTTTCTTTTTCAGCTCGCCGCTATTGCTTTGGTAAGCACTTCTCGCAAGTCCAGTGGGGGGGAGCGGGAGCGGGAGCAATCCGATGATAAAAAACGCCGTCGTGAACCGTACGTCGCGTGAGTTCCCTAGTACGTATGAACATGGACATACGGTAAAGCCTTTCCCTTACAAGAGCAACTCCCGGCACAAAATCTCGCCGAAAGCAGCGCTCACCATGTGTGCTACATAAATATAAAACTAGACATGTGCTCACGTCCTCCATGCCGCTGTAATCCATGAGGGTGTGTATGGGTGCAGTGCAGGGTTTTTGCCACACCCTTTGTCTCTTTCTCTCAACACTTACAACACGGTCGGCCCAAGGTCACATCTGCCGTGCAAAAATATGGGATGACCTAGTGCATTTTCTTTTCTTGCACGCGGGACCAGAGAAATAAGCTGCACATATAGTTCCTTGTTTTTCATACCTTTCCAAAGATAGGTGAGGTCACAAGCAAGGGTTTTGCTTACGGTAAAACATGCGAGAACATGACAAGTGACGTGATTTGGGGTCTTGGTCGTCAGAAATCCGCGTTTCAGAACACGAACGACGACCAAGGGAAGGGAGGGGAAAACAGGATCATTACTCAGTAGTGAAAGCGGAGATGAATGCGGGGGATTATTGCCAGATAGGAGTTGCAGACATGAATCAGAATCGGCTGCGTTATCATGAGGACTGCCATTTTGGGTACATCACAACGTCGAGAGGAAGCAAGGAAGTTGTAGACACGCATCTCGCACGACACGCGGGATAAGAAAGTGAAACTAAAGCGATGCTAGAATTGCCCGACATGATATCAGGCCATTTTTCATCGCAAAAACACAGCCTTTGCGTTTCTTGAACTGCACACAGAATCGCGTACATCGTTGCCCGATAGCACATCTAAAACCCACACTTCAGCTTGCTGACGTACGTATCAACGCATAACATCTACTGCTCATCGACACAATTCCTTCACATACGACCATCGGCAAATTGCAGCACTGGATCCCGTTCGTTCTCCATACGTTAAGCCTTTGACCGGCGGACTAGTAGTCAGGTGGGTGACCACTGGCGAATCCCCGCTGTTGTATGTTTTTGTCTTTTTTTTTCCTACGGACCTGGAGAAGCAGGAATCTATCTCGAGGTGAGTTTTTGATATGGTTTTTTGGAAGAAGAAATAACAGCAACAACATGGACATGGACATGGTGAAACACGTATACCATTTGTTCTTTCCTTGGGTCTGGTTGCTTCTCATGTATATACCGATAGACCATAATATCGAGAAATGGGGGAAAAAGGATTGGTGCCCAAGAAGGATACACTTTTGTTTGTCACGTTCCATTCGTGCATGCATACTCTTTCGCACATACGAAGGTGGGTGGCAAGTTGGCAAGGAGAAAAAAAAAGGGGGGAGGGACATGCAAAGGAGGGTAGTCTTGGGGTTCTTCTTTTCCTGAATGCAGCACTGGGAATCTAAACAAAAGAAATCTATGCACCCGCTGTACCTCTAAGCGTCTTCTGTATACAGGCACATAGCTCCGGTATCCTAAACGGCTTGCTTATGACATTGTCCATGCCCGCCTTCAGTGCCACCTCGACCTGCTCACTCCGCACATTGGCCGTCACGGCAATGACTGGTACGTGAGCGGTTACGACGCCTTTGCGCTGCAGGTCGCGGATGGTGCGAACGCAGGTTAGGCCGTCCATGACGGGCATTTCCCAGTCCATCAGGATGAGCGAAAGAGGATTGCCAGATCCATCCGAGACGCAGTAGTGGGTTGTGTAGAGGTGCTCGATGGCCTCTCCGCCGTGATTCGCAACTGTGACGCGCATGCCTGTGTTGCGTAGTTGTTTAGCGAGGACTCGTTGATTGACAAGGTTATCTTCGACGATCAAAACGTGGAGGTCCTTGTTCGGTATTTCTGTCGGGACGGTCCTGGTGTTGCGAGAATCCGTATTTTCAGCGGCTTCGTTGCGACTTCGGCTGGATAGCAAAGTCTCCTGTGCGCGTAGACTCACGCTGACTGCAGCATCGCTTTCGCTCCGGCTGTAGTTGGCACGGATGCCACTCTTGCGGCTCTTCACGTAGAAGGAGAATGTGCTGCCAACACTTGGTTTAGAGGCGAAGCCAATTGCGCCGCCATGCATCTCGGATAGTCGCCGTGAGATGAAAAGACCAAGACCAGACCCGCCTGAGATGTGTGAGCAGGGGGAAAGCGAATTGTCAAATTCAGGACTTACCATAGTCAATATGTGTGCGTGGCGATGCTTGGGAGAAGCGCGTGAAGAGGAGTTGGTGTTCCTCATCACTCAGCCCACGACCACTGTCTTGCACAGAGAATACAATGTAAACCTGTTCATGTTAGGAAAGAAACCAAGCCACAGTACGATAAAACATACAATATCGCCCTTCTCCCAATCGGCCTGCAGCGTCTGCGCCTCTGAAGCTTCCGACGTACGCGAAAACGGCACTTCGCCGTATTCACTACGGGTTGGACGCTCGGAAGATATACCTAGACTGACACATATTTTTCGTATGGGTTCCAATCGCGTGAATTTGATTGCATTGGTAATGAGATTCTTCACAGTTAGCCACTGCTTGTTTATTGGTTGGCAACAACTTACAATGAGTATCTGCAAGACTCGTGTTGGATCGAGTGAAACCATCTGAATGTTGCTGTTCCTGCAAGAATCTTCAACTAGGAATCGTAAATCTACGCCGGCTGACTTTGCTTCACCCTCAAACATCTTGACTGCATCTCTAGCAATGGACTCGAGTTGCACATCGACTGGAGTCATTACGAACAATCCAGAGTCGAGTTTGGATATGGTGAGCACATCTACAAGAGCCATTCATATCAGCAACTGGGAGATGTTGTATCTCAGACAATCACATACCATCGACAATGGTTTTCATATGCTTAGAGCATTGGACAATCGTTTCGGCGGCGTCAATGGTTGTTTCCAAAATGGTTTGATAAACTTTTTGGTAATCCGGTGACTCGCCAAAAGCCCTATGAGTGGATATGATGCTCTGCACGTTGCAATCAGCATCTTTGCTGTCTTCGCATAATATCCTTACGTACGTCGGCGCACTGAACAATTGCAGAAAGAGGATTCCGCATCTCATGCCTGTGTCCGAGTCAGATGATACACACTTCCATAAGGCAGCTGCACCTTTTAGACTTACGAAGTAGTGTCAATAAAATTCTCCAAGCTCCTGTAAACACCCAGTCAGAATAGAACTATGATTAGGCGAGTGCAGAGGTACCGCTTAGATTCTCGAGCCCTCTCTGCCTGAGTAGCTTGGAGCTTCTCACTCCACTTCTGTTGGCTAGCCGTTGTAAGTACACTTGTGGAAACCGCACCGGGGAGGCCAATACCTGATATCCGTACAACAGCCAATCAACTCAATCACCGCGCCGTCATCGTTGAGCTCAGGAAAAATTGATGTCAGGACCCACATAGGCTGTTCTTCGGATATTGTATCATCAAGACTCTGACTTGGTGCATTCCACGTCTTCTTGAGACGCAGTTCAAAGGACCTAATCGATATGAGCTAAACATTAACAAAGAGCAAACGGGCATCTTACTGGTGCTCCTTGGTATCCATGAGCTGCCGGAACTTGGCATGTCCTAGATCAGTAAAGGCATCATCCACTATCTCTTCCCACGATTCTTCGAGGTCGATGTCGCGACTCTTTGGGCTCAACATGTCAAACCAAGCCTCATTTCTATACGAATAAACTCCATCCATATCGGCGAGAAAAATACCAATGTCAGCACGCTCTGCAAAACGCCTAAATTTGGACAGGTTACGCTCCGACTCTAGCTGAGATTGGGTTAGCTGCTGTCTGAGCTGATACTTCATCGCTTCTGCGGTGGCTATGGTTCGTTCCCGACGCCCAATGTCCTCTTCGTGAAGTAAGATTGATGTGAGAGATGTGGATAGTAAGCGACTGGCAACCAAAATAAACTGATAACAGGTATCATTGAAGGGTCTACGCGGATTCAGTCCCATGACTAGGAACCCAAGTACGTTATCTCGCGAAGAAGTTGGGTTCAAGGGACAGATAGCCGCTGCCTTGCAAGGATCTCCAAACCCCTGCCATTCGACGCCATGAACAAGCTCTGCAGCAACTGGATCTTGGTCAAATTGTACGATGATTGGTTTTCGAGCTGCAAGAGCCTTGCGGAAATATGGTGTGAATCCATGGTCCTGCTGGAAATCCAGGTGCTCTGGACCGGCGGGTGATCCCTTGGGGAGTCCAAAGGAGCCTCGAAGTTTGCAATGCTGTTGATTATTGTCGGAGAACCGAGTTCTGCTTGATGTAGAGCCGCTGGTGTCAGCCTCGGCAGAGTACAGAAGAACGAAGGGCACGTCCTTGTCGTTGCGTGACAAGACTTCGGTAGCAACATTCCAGTAGGTATCGGAGTTTCGTGCGGTTGGAATCTCTTCGCTCAGTTCAAGCAGTGTACGCGAGCGTCTTTGTGCAACCACTTCTTCGGTCTATGTGAGCATTAGCAGACTTGTAAGAGAGTAGATGAAATGGCTATATCTGCTCGCTCGCGTCCCAACCTCTTGGGACAAGGCCTAACTTCTCGATGACAATTTTGTAGATCTAAAGTGGATGGTCTCGGATGAGGTTCAGGAAAAGACTGCTGCTTCGAAAGGCCCGGGAAGACGACGAAAAAGCACGAAACATCTATTAGGCTGCAAGGACAGGGGGTTTGACGTACTGTTTCCACCAAAGGTTCGTAATGGCCAACGACAGCACCTGCGGAGTCCAGTATTGGGATGAACTTCAATGAAAAGTACGTTTCTTCCATGTATCCATTGCGTACCATGTGGATGGCAGTGTTGGTTTTCTGAACGGTCTCTCCGGCGAGGTTCTTTTGGATGATGGGTTCAAAGTACTCACTCCAGACTGAGGCAAGTGCAACACGCGCACTTTCTCCCATGCATGGATGGAAGCCTCCTAGAAGGCCAATCTCGGCCTCGTTGTAGATCATGGTGAGATCGGGCCCATAGAATATCACGGCGGGTTGCGGGTCCATCATGACCAAGTTGCAAAAGCTGCGCAGTTCAGACGGCCAGGAGCGCATTGGGCCCAGAGGGGTAGAGGACCAATCGATACTGCGCGCCCATGCCGCATGAGGAGACAGACGGTGTGGAAATATACGTTCGTCTGTCCAGTCAAAATGCGATGGCTTTGCGTTGGAAATTTCTCTTGTAGGGCGCTTTGTGTTAGAGTGAGTGCTGTTTGCGCGCATGCTAATGCGGACACCGCTAACGACGTTCCAGCGACTAGCGACCTGAACCTTTGTCCAGTCGAAGCCAAGGTACGGAAACGACACCTTTGGGGCGTCTTGCTTCTGGCACCATTTTTGGAATGGAGTAAACGGCAGGTAGCCTTCCTCGCGGGTGTTTTGCGCAATGCCTTTGCGGCCTAGTTGTCGCAACAGGCCTCCAGGATCTGCAGCGGTCATGGCCGGATTCCAATAATCCAATACATACGGACTCAGACAGTCGGCATTCTCTGGTCTCGTGTCAATCACAAAGGTAGGGCGAGTGTCTTTGTGCAAAAGTTCCAGCATGCCTACGCGATGGAGCGGTGGTACATGGTTGTTTGCCGGGTTGAGAAGTACGGGGTCGCGTGCAGGCGTGGCCATGGTGGGTGTTCAACGCTGCATATGGCGGCTGGCGCTTGTCTTGGGCCGACACTCTGCCCAACCGGACAGCGTGCTAGGTGTCGCTGGTGTTGTGGTAATGCGGGACGTAGCACACAACCACCGCGGGCTGCAAAGGTGCCAAATAAACACACGAGCGAATATCACGCCATGTACTATCCGTGCCCGGCGTCGCGGATCTATCATCGACGATATACCGGCATCGGCCGTCCCGCTATACCATCGCACTCACCCTCACACCACACCTATCCTATGCAAACCATACATGTTTGTGCCAGACTAACGGGCGAATAGAGACAGAAGCAAAGATACCGATGAAAGTGCGCCACCCGTCAATGATCAGCAACCTCAACCACTAACACTGCATACAGGAACATCAAGGCTTGTCGCTTGCATTCAGCCGCCGTCCTTGGAATCAGAACCCTAGCACCAGCTACCCAATCCTATTCATGTATAAATCTCCCAAGCATGTGCTTCCATCAGCCCCGTCTTAGCTATCCTTCCTGAATGGTTCTAGCTCCCATCAATCCATTGCCTCTCCACATGGCCTGACATTACCACCAGTAGGCCGGAACAAAATATCTTATGCGTAGCAATGGACTTTCACGGCAGTCTGTGCCATGAGACGACGATCCTCGAGCCGACTATCCGTCATTCTTTCTCTACCTAGATTCTAGATCAAAGGACCGAGAGCGAGAGTTTCCTCAAAATTGTTAATCAGGTTATTCGACGCACTGAGTCCCTCATGGTAGCCATCTAGTGGCTGACAAAGAGATTCGACTTTGATTGTAGAATAGCCAGAAGGCGCCAGAAGGGAGTATTGGCACAAACAATGTGCATAGATGATTCGAAGACAGTTCATCTCATGTGTAGATCGGCATGAATTTATGAGTTGCATGGCTCAAAAATACGGCTAGGTACGAAACGCCCTGGCATACCGTTGGATTATATGTGTTTGTTTCTACTCAGTATCATGTTACTGACATTGTCAACAGCATTGACGCACATACACAAGTATGTACTTGGCACCGACGACTGCATCCAACGGCAGAAAATCCGGAACAACAACTCGCGTCGCCCTTGGCAGCGCTTAAATAGGGCGCTTGCAGTTCTCTGAATATTTGCAAGGATGCCGCACAGCTGCTGCACGACAATACTTCAGGCAATAGCATGCCGAAGATGCAAAATCATGGCCGCGCTCATAGTCAAAGAATTGCGGCAGAATGAGCCGGGTGCTGGCGGTGGCTAATATGAGGTTGAGTCCTGATCCGTGAAATGTGGTACCCGCGCTACCACCTTGCAGCTGGGATCCACATGTGCAGCCAAGGTCGGAGAATTAAAATGTCGGAGAAACACCAAGACTACTGGAACAAGTGTAAAGCGCAAGCAGAACAAGAAGATGGAAGAACAGGAACTTGCCGGTTAATAACATCGGGCCGTTGTCATCATGCTAGCCTTGATTCCCTCTGGCACCAAACGCGACGGCACCCGCTTCTCGTTGATTTCGCCATCATCTTCCTTCTAAATCCAAGAACATCCATGTAAGCCACCTCGACGCCTCCTTCGGCCTCAAAGACTATTGAATCCCATGAAAACTGATTACTCCATCGAGCCTCAACACCGCGCAGAAGCAAAGAAAAACCAAAAGGTAATCTCCGCCTCAGTGCATATACAATTCTCTAAAGCTCGCCAATCACCATGAAACAATTTGCTATGAGCAGGGAGCGTTTTGTGAATCCTTCCCGCAATCGACCCACCCACGCTATACCCCGACAGGCTAGTCAATGGATCCCTTCTCCGCTGATTCCGGTTTAGTGCTTCAAGCGTGAATGTTTCATTCCGATTTCTGCACCGCTAAGCGGCTATCATGTCATCGGTCGGCCTGTCAAAGCTGTTCATGCGAGTAGTGATAGCGCGCGCGATACTGCATGTAGCCATGCCGCCGTTTCGATTCTACCACGAGGTTCACTTTGTCGTGCCGAGACGGCGGCAGGCTAAGCCTAAGCATAAGCTTGAACTGAGTCGAGGTACTGCTTATATGACATTCGAGTGCGTCGCATTCTCTTGTTTTCTTCCTATTGCTCACTGAGGTCATTCATTCATTCATTCATTCAGTCTTTCGTTTCGTCCAAAGTAGACACTCACTTCGCATTCTCTCTACATCCACTCACAGCCGGTCTCTGTTTACCTTTAGTTGAACAACATACTCAAGATACTCAAAATGTTTGGAAAGGCTACTCTTATGAGTGCGCTGCTCAGCGCTGTGTCGGCTGGTAAGGCCAACAGAAAAAATAGAAAAACTCAAAGCCCGTGAGCTAATTTCGGTGTCATTAGAAATTGCTTGGGACGGTCGCTTCAACGACATGACATCCAGCGCTGATCTGTCAAAATGGTCCTTCGCCAACCCCGTCGGTTCCTACCAATACTATATCCACGGTTCCGGCCCCGTAACCGACTACGTCAACCTCGATGCTTCGTTCAAGAACCCCGCCGACAAAGCCTCCAAGCAAGGTGCCAAGATCACCATCGACGAGACGTCCAGGTGGAATGGCCAGACCATGCTGCGCACTGAGCTTATCCCCCAGACCAAGGCGGCCATCAACCAGGGCAAGAAGTTCTACCACTTCTCCATCAAGACCTCGACCGAGAACAAGCCCACGGCCACCAACGAGCACCAAATCGCCTTCTTCGAGTCACACTTCACCGAGCTCAAGTACGGCGCCTCGGGATCTGCAAACACCAAGCTCCAGTGGCACGTGGGCGGTGTCTCAAAGTGGGATGTCGAGCTCAAGGCCGACGAGTGGCACAACGTCGCCTACGAAATTGACTTCTCCGGCGGCTCCGTCACCTTCTGGCACTCCACCGGCAGCGACGAGCTGAAGAAGACTGCCGGTCCCTTCACCGCCAGCACGCAGTCCAACGGCGCTGACTTCCACGTCGGTGTCCTGAGGCTGCCGGGCGCCAACGACGCTGCTGGTGCCGAGGACTGGTTCTTCAGCGGCGTGTACATTGAGGACGGAGAGCTGACTACCAAGATTGGTGATGCAAGTGCTGCTGCACCCGGCACATCTGCTGCTAAGCCCTCCTCTGCTGCTCCTTCGGCTACTCCTGCTCCTGCTGCTACCAAGCCGGAGGGCCAGACCGGTGGGCAGGCTCCCGTTGCTTCCCCCAGCGCTGCCCCGTCCTCTTTCTCCACTTCCGTGATCCCTGCTCCTACTCCCTCTGCCGCTCCCTCTGCCACTCCTGCTCCTGCCCCTGGTGCCAGTACTGGATCCGGCTCTGGCGCTGTTCTCCCCAAGGAGTTCACCATCAAGGAGTTTGTCGCATGGCTCAAGGCCAAGCAGGGACAGAACTAAGCTACCATGTTACGCGCAGCACGTGGAGCTCAATAGCCCACCTTTTCTGTACAACAGCACCCTGTGTTCTCTGTAAATACTCTTGTCATGTTGTTTATAAAACCAAAGTTTATCCTTGCCAGTGTCACTGCCCTTGCTCTCTCACCTACGTATTCTCCTTCCGTGCACACCTTTTACCCAGCATGCGTATCTCGTTATAGCTCGCTCCTGAGTTCAGGACGCGCCGCATTTTGATCTCGACGCTTCTCGTTCAGCGCGGCAACCATCTCATTGCTCGCCCTCAAATGCTCAAATTCCGGTGCATCCTCGCCCAATCCCCACGCAAACACGCCTCCCAGCCCTTTTTCCGTCATGATGGTTTGCATCTTGCGCTTGATAGCATGAGGCGTGTCCCAAGACCAAAACAGCCTCTCTCCCGCGTCCCAGTAGTAGTGGCCACCACCTACCTCGTCATACACACCCTTCTCCATCGCGCGGTCAAGCGATGCAGATAAGTCTTCGGGAACCGCGTCGTGCCAGGAAAACGCACCAGCTTTACCCAGATCAGCGCCGGTGATGGGGTCTTCCATGAGTTCTGTAGTGCATCCAATCGGATGCGTGCTGCAAGTAGAGTCCGTGGCTGTTTTGTACCACTTGGCATAGAAAGCTAGTCCTAGATTTGCCCTTTCCGGCGGGACGCCGGCGGCGAGGTATGCGTCTATGGCTGAGAGAGAGAGTTGCAGGCCGGTGTGGTGTTTGGTCACGTTGTCACGGCGGTTAAACATGTCATACGTCATGATGTTTAGGTAGTCGACTGAGGCCATGATGCTGGGAATGGTGGAGGCTGTGAAGGCGAGCATGTCACGTGGAAGGCCGGGAACGGCTGCTGTGATGGTTTTGCTCGGGCCAACGGCAGCGCGGATTTCCGCGAGGAGTTTGGGGTACGCTTCGATTTCCCAGGCTTTGTCGCTGTTGAGGTGGCCGGGTTGCTTGTAGTCTTCGCCGTTGCCGCCGGCGTACTCCCAGTCTACGTCGACGCCTGTGCATAGTTAGAGAATGATCTCCCTCCAGTTGCCCGGCTTTCGTACCATCTGCACCCGTCGCATCTAGCATGGCCCGAACGTTCTTTGCAAAGAGCTTACGGCTTTCCTCTGTCTTTGCTGCGGTTGAGAAGCCGTCCGTGTCACCCCATCCGCCAATGGCAACTTGAATGATGGTTCCGTTGGCGAACTTGGGTCTGACCTCATCTATGGTAGTGAAGAGCGACCACTCGCTTTGCGTGGGGTTATTGAAAGTATCAGATCGCATGAAAGCAAGAGCTACCTCGGTTATATGTTCAACTAAAGGCGGCTCAGGCACGACGTTGTGTTGTCTGAAAGCAGTCAGTCACCTGCGTTGAGACACTGAATCTCACTGGGAGTGGTGTACCCGGTCAGATACATTATGTATCTCAGCCTCGACATTTTTGCCATGGCGCCTCCTAGAATTGAAAAAAATACCAATAACAGGTGAAGCCATGATTGGTTGTGCGCGGCCATTGTGAAGTGTCTGGTCGAGAAGATATTCCAGGGATAAGCGTCAAGATTGAGAGTTGAAGGACGTCACATGACTGGCTCTTGGCATGTAAATAGCCCGGAGCATCGAGAGAATCTACTAGCTGCTACTCGTCCAGTTGAATGTTTCGCCCTATGAACTGTTCCGCTATGCCTGCTCAACAAAGTTGCCAATGTAACTGTCCGTTACTGCCTCGCCCAAACCGCATGCCTTGTTCCGCATCGGTCCCTATGCATACAAGCCTCGCCACATTTACCTTAACGCGAGCAGTGCAGCACCAAACATTGGGTAGCCACGACTCCTAAGTATAAATTTGACCTTCTAATAGTAAAGCGATAAGGCTCCATCACAGATAAATCAACCACTTACAACGATCCAACTATGTCGCATCAGGAACCGCCGTCTTTAGTCAGAACCCTGTATATCTTTTCAGTGTAGAGCTGAGCCGGATGTGAATGTCAAGCGCTTCGAGAAATCATAAGATAGAACAGGCTCGATTCTATTTAAAAATGTGAATGCCAATATCGGTCTAATCGAAAACTTCCAGCTGCATCGTCCAGTTGTGAAAAGTAAGATGACAACTCGATTACTTGAGATATGTGTTGATAGTTACAAGGATGGCTACATACACGCTCTCAGTCGTTGTGAACGGGTAAGGCGACAATCCCAACAACCGTTGCCAATGGTTATTTGTGTTTCACCATGCAGGGGCAGACAGAGGCAATCTATTGCAGGTGCCGCTCATATACCGTGACCGCCTATGGTACTAAATCGGCCGACTAGATGGCGTAACTGTTCTCAATCCAAGTTCCGAGGGCCGTTTTCAGGTTGCTACTTTCTCCGCCGGTCGATATGCGCAAGCCCGTTCCACCGTCAGCAAAGAGCCGGCCCCAAGGGACGGTAGAGACCGGTGTCAAAATTAGACAGTGAACTGCACCATTGCTCTTGAAGCTGAGGAGCGAGTTCTTCCAGGGACTTCTAAGTGAGTCGGCGGACTTGTGGGAAATCGGCAACAAGCCCTGCACAGTCTGTAGGCGGTAGACGGATTGCTGGTAGAGGATAGTAGAAGCGAATTCCCTGAAGGAAAAACATAGTGCTTGAGTCGGTCAAGATACGCTGCATACTACAAGCTCCTTGTCAAGTTGCTCCATAATTGAGCAGGTGGCCATGTCGATTTCCATGCTAAGCATTAAATCAAGAGCTGCTTTCCATCCCGGATTTCTTGCTCTTGATCATGCTTTGCAATATTCTCTATCATTGATGCTGTACCATGATGAACCCTGAACAAGCATACCGGAAATATTCCCATCCTTGACTAGAATATTATCAGAGTGAAGGACACCATGCGTGAAAACATTTTCGGAGTCTTTGAGGCTTGCGATATTGTTTAGCAAAGCCTTATCTCAATGGTCGGAGACCCCAAGCGGTCTTGACATGTGCAAGGAGTCCCTAAGTCCGGCGTTGTACTCACCCCGAGTTCCGTACGGACCATAATCGATCCTAGGTCCTTGACACATTGGAAAGTGCTTGAAAAAGATATCTTGACAGGATTGGCGACCCAGCGCACCCTGATAATTTTCCTGAAGATCTCTCCAATCGTGGATATAGCCCCGCAAGTCTTGAACTATGGAAGCCTGGGTCTCTAGTGGTAGAGACGTCCATACCTCTGCCAAGGGCTGCCCCTCACCTGCGACATCAATATATACCCAGAGCCTCCTCTTTTGCCAACACGATCGACTCTATGAACAGATACCGACGTTCGTGAATAAAAAAGGCGCATCGCTTTTGCCCCCTGAGTGTGTGATGCCATAGCCAGTCTTAAAGATTTGTTTCGTGTCAGGAAGATGATTCTAGTGCCAATCTTGTTCGGGAACTTGTCTACCGAGTTCTCGGGCAGCGATATCTCATCAGCAAAAGGCTGGAGTAAACTAGTATAATGTTAGTCTAGCCATAGTATACATCTAGGGTCATACTTGTAATCGGGAGGGTGCTCTGGCGGTTCCATGTGTCTTGGTGGTTGCTTGGAAGTTGAGAGGTGGACGAGTGGCGACATGTGCGGCTACGTAGTAGCTCTTGTCAAAGCGCTATTATACCCTACTAGGTATCAAAAACGCAACCGCACAACACGCAACCGAACAGACCCTAAAGAAGGCTTGAACACTGGTAGTTGATATAATCCACTAGCAGTAAGAAGGCCAGCCCACCAAACCGCGGTATCTCAAGTGTGCGACTCCAAAGCGGGGCGCTTAAACAAGCTACGCGTCGGAGGCCATAACAAGTACTACCAAAAGCTCTATGTTATAATTCATTTTTGGGTTAGCACTCGAAGGTGGCAACTTGGTAGATATGAGGTGAGCTGAGTGTACAGTACGCGATCGCGGCAGTGTTACACAATGGAACGTGAGAGCGTGAAGAATGATTGCGACGCATTGGATTCTTCCTAGGTGCAATTTCTGCGTTGTGCTTAATACATTGCCATTCAATATGGAGCATTCGTTTCTTTTCCATTTACCGTCCAAATACTGTGCACCAACGTCGCAAGAGGCGTCGGTTCATAGCGGTAAGTCACGTGCGATTTCATGGTCAGTGCCCAGCCCCTGAACCATGCACACTAGCCGTTGGGAGAGGAAAATACTGCATCTCAAACCAAAGGCAGAAAAGAAGCAAGTAATCACCAGTCCACTCACATACATCTCACGCAACCGCTTCGCTACTTTTATTTTCACATTGTACTATGGGCAGAGATATCAGCCGGGCAGATCTCAGACTCCACAACATATACTACAAACCAAATGTCCACCAGGCCAATCATGCAGACACACAAAAAGCTTCCCGCAATCTGCCGGATCATGTCGATGCAGTACGTGAGGGGCTTTTGTTGATGGAAGAGATGCTACCGGATGACTGCAAAAAGGTGCTTGAGAAAGAGCAGGTTACGTATGGCGATGTGTACATCGGCCCACGCTGGTGTCTTTGCCCCCCTGAAGACGCCTTCATTCATGTCAAACATCACGAACGCATGCAAGGCCAACCAAGGTCGTTCGAAACCCTCAAAGGCTGCGAAAACATTGCGGAGAGTGCACGAAAGGTAGCGGGCGACTCAGTTGAGGAATGGATGATGTTTTGGAAGAGTAAAATATTCATCCCATTCAGTGATGAGGCACTTCAGCAATCTGAATTCAGGTACGGTTTCCCCCTCCTCTCGGATGTACTTTGTCTTGCATTTTAACTTGATTGTTTCAAACTAACATCTGATAAGCTCCACATTAGATGATTGGTTGGTGTAAGTCGCTGGTCCCTCGTTCTTCGTCAGAAAGAGCTAACATCCAGCCATAGCTCCGAAAATATGCCATGGAGCAATTTTGACAACTTTGTGAAATCAAGTCTTTGGGCACCTAAACGTGGACAGCCCAAACCGGACTTAACGTACGGGTTTCCAATCCAGATTACAATAACAAGCAGCATCAAAGGCTTTGCGCGAGATGAACTTGCTCAATCATTCTCACTTCAGTCTCTGATGAAGCTTGTAGAGCAAGGCATAGCGTGTGTGCCAACAACTAAGCTCAAGAAAGAAACAGCACTTGCTAGTGGGAGGAGATGGAAGAACTCCTCGCGGTTGTGTTTTCCTTGGGCCATCGTGGAAGTCGAGAAAGACGTTCCGGATACTGATGACGTTACTGAAGAAAGATGTTTTCGCCGTGCAGCCAATGCCGCCTCTGCTGCTCTCGATCTCCAAGCACAACTGTTTGACAAGGCTCCAGATAACTGCTCTTTGCAGTCGCCTCCTGTTATTGCCTTCACGTGTGTTGGTCCTGTTGTCAAAATTTGGCTTGCATACCAGGATAAGTCAAAAGAATTTGCAATCCCAATACAGGTCAGAGAAGCCTATCTGAATTCTTGCCTCATGCTGACACTTAGTAGCGCATGGTCTGTATCTGGTCAACGTCGATAGAATTGACGTGGGGAGTTGCATCATTGCGTGCTATCATTAGGAATATGCACACGTGGTCCTCACGCCTCCTAAAACCAAGACTGCAGATGGCCATCTCCCAAGTTGCTAAAAGTGTTCAAAAAGGTGGACATACGGACGCGCAGAGTTCTCCAGACCTCGACGTACCCACGCCTAATATCAAGAAACCGGTTATCAGTTCAAGAAGCACCCGGGATCGCCCCCAAGTTATTTCTCAACCTCCTTTGCCTGGCCTATTTGCATCAGACACCACCAATAGAGCGGAGGTCCCAAAGGTATCTCCTTCCAAAGCTCATAACGGGTGTGCAAAATCACCCAGTATAGCACCCAAGACCAAGGAAAACACAAGCAGCCTTTTTGACAGTAAACCCAAGGATGAAGCACGGAAATCAGGACAGGTTGTACGCAGATCAGAGATCAACAAGGATCTTAAAGGTGGCGAGATTTTTGGATTACCATGGCCAACGAAATATCACTTCGGCAGCGGCAGCAGCAGCAGCATAACCCCGATCTCATTGCCGAAACCGGTGCCTGAGTCGTCATTCGATTCAGTGCTTCACTCACCGTCCAAAACATTGTTTCTTGGATTTGATCCCACCAACAGCAGTAAAGACCGGTCTTCAAAGAGACCCAAACTACCAAAAAAGGCTGCTTTAAACAAGGTTACGCCAACGGATGTTGATAACAAGACCATTTTGCCGGCAGTCAAAGGCACGGATGTGTACGATCTGGTGACTGCATTTGAATCCACAAAACTTGAAGTCATCGACGAGGACCCCATGCAGAGAGCGAGTGTGGCACACGCAAGACCCGTTAAAAGACAACGATGATTTTGGCCAACACCGGGTCATCGCTTTAGGATTGTGCTAGATACTCGCTTGAGTAGCTCATGCCAGCCGTTTACGAGCGGGAAAGATATTTTGTTCACTCTGCTAGTCTGGCTATAAATAGCTTCGAGAGAAAGCTAGCCGGTCCAACGATGGATCTCCGAACCATGCGAAGCTAGAGTCTAATTGAATTTACAATGAACGCTCTGCATAACAGCGTGTACCACTATCCAGACACTTGTTTAGTCTAAGAACAATTGATGGCATCGAACTTTTGCCAATAATAGATCCATTTATCATTGTAATTCAGGCATCTTTGATACAAAAACTATTTCCATCCAGTTTCTCGATGCGCAGGAGAATATGCAGCAACTCAGGAAGTGTAACAATCTGGAGATACTTATCGTGTGTAAAGAATACTTAAAGGCATGGGTCACCTAAAAGTAGGCATTTGAGGATAGTACATAGTATAAATAACCTGGATTTTCTCGAAGCCAGCAGACCGTATTGTTTACGAATGACCGGCATTGAAAAATGCCGAATGTGGCTCGTGTCGAAATTTGAAGACCACCGCTCCATTCTCCGGTATTCTCCGTTCCCCTTGGCCACTATTGCGAGAGCGCCACAGTGTTGCAATTGCTCTCGAAAAAGCGCCACCTAATCTGATTCGGTAGTACTAAAGAGGTTTGATTCGTGCTTTGATGAATTAACACACATTCAGAGGTGCGGGCAAGCCTGCTACTGAGGTTTGGGTATGGGCACAACCACGCCACTGCTAAGCACTAACCCCAAGTGACAACTCGCGATGATCAGAGTGGTACGGAAACAAGCCATGTGCATGAAGGTACCCAAATATGCAAATCAACGCCTTCGTAACGTTATCATCATCCAGTCATCTGAAAACACGATACGAATTTTAGCGGGGTAGAGCCATGATATCACGACATGAAACCCAAAAGGGCCACGGCAATTATGTCAAAATAGGAGAGCTGACTCAATCGTTGTAAAGGGGTCTTTTCCCTTCAACCCATTTCGCGCATTCCCAAAATCCCTCGTAATCTTTTGATATAAAAAGCTTTAAAGACATCTGGGATGTTGCAGGGGCATCGTCGTCAAGGTTCGTGACGGAATTGGGCCGTTTGGAACAGATTTCGAATGACACGAACTAGTCTTTTGTTATAACCTTCGACTGTTCGCTACTGCAGTAATCGAGCAAAAATGTTGATCAAAGATAGGATATGGATTGCTTACGTGTGCATAGCCATTGGTCTGTTCTATGCGACATTTTTGGTGTTCAACAATGACAAGACACATCACATCACTTCAGCGGACTGGCCACTGTTTGGGAGCAGCGATACAGCGTTTGGGAAGGAAGAAACCGATTCTTCGAGTTCATCTCCGGGATGGAATGATGCAAAGACTTCACCGACTTCTTCGCATGGCAGTCCGGCACACGCGATCGCGACTTTTCTGACAGGTCAAGCCGATGACGATACCTATTTCAATCTGACCCGTATGCTTGTGTATCAGCTATTACAGGTCCCCGAGACATGCATTCAAAATCCCGACATTGACTTTGTTGTCCTCTGCGGCACCAAGCTGCCCGAAGCAAAACGCGAGATCCTCAGCAAAGATGGCGCAATCGTCACTCCGCTCGAAGACGTGACACTACCATCATGGATCCACTCCCCCGAGCCGCGATGGTCCGAACAATTCACCAAGCTGCGCGTCTTCGAGCAAACACAGTACTCGCGCATCCTGTACATGGACGCCGACTACATGATTATGCACCGCATGGACGAAATCTTCCGCGAGCCCATCGTCACACAACTCACTCCCACACTCTTCACACGCAAGAAGGAGATCAAAGAAGACGAGGGTCCACTCCCCAAGCAATGGCTCTTCGCCGGCCGCTCCGAGAACGGCGGCCAAGGCGGCTTCGACCACTTCGTCCCTCCTATACAAACCAACTACGCCAACGGCGGCTTCTTCATGGTTGCGCCACAGCAGGAAATGTACGGCCACCTCATGACTGTAATGCAGATTGAAGGCCGCTTCGATACGCACTTTATGGAGCAGGACATGCTCAACTATGTTTTCCGGCGAGACGGACCCATGCCTTGGCGTGAGCTGGATTGGAGGTGGAGTTCAAATTTCGCAAACCAGCGCGATGTCGATGGTGGCGTACATGCGTTGCATGGCAAGTTTTGGGCTGAAGGGCCGGAGACTGTGAGGAAGAAATTCAGGGAGTTGGTGGGGCAGATGGAGGAGCGGGATGCTGCGAGGGAGAGGGCGGTGAGAGTGTGAAGAGGTGATGATGTATGATAGCCCTTTTGAGATGATGTTACTAATGATATACTAGCATTATTTTAGCAGTATTCATTGATGTTCGATGCATATACTATGTTTAGCGATAGATCCCACTGGTTAATGAATGGCTGTTGATTGGTTAATCTTACTCTGGTGAATAGGATGACAATTATTCGTGGTGTCTAGAGACATATTCAACCTAAGCCTACACATCCATCTTGACATGACTTGATACTGCATCGGTACAGGTATGCTTGTATCCCAATGTAGAGCACGTGATCTGGTGTTGAGTTGATGCAGACGCGGATGCGGATGCGGGAACCCGATGCTCCGTCGGCGGCCGGCTCACGGGTTCGGTGAGTCTTGCTGGGCATCGGAGAGCTGACGTCTTCTTAGACCCGAGATACACGGCATAGAAATGCTACCAAAGTCTTATAGCACTTGGCACATTATTCTTCCGTGTAGATACATATGTGGAACGAAGCAGGAGCGTTGTTCAAAGGCCAATGAACTACAGAAGCAGCTCGTTTCCAAGCGGCCGCGGTGTTAGTGGAGCTAACTGGGAATGATTATATCATATAGTTGGTCCGAGCTTCCATGTAAATGCTCATCTCGCGCCGCGTCTGCCTCGAATCCTGGAATCCTTGCCGCCTTTGGACGTCTTGATCTGCCTCGACTCTGCCACGCCAGAGTAAGGCAATCAGCACACTCACACGACCTAATCGATGCAGGTGCAACAGCAACAGACGCCCTTTCTCCCCGCTGCACGGCTTGTGCATGGCTACCTGACGGCCTCGAGGCTTGACCGACAGCCGTTATGCGGTAATCCCGAGGGTTGGGGCCCAATCAGTCCGGTCCGATACGACTTCACGCCGTGTTTTCTCGATGTCTGGATAGCCCTCGTAGCCGTGTTTGGTGTTTTGGGAGGAGCGGGCGCGTTATGGTATCTATATAGGCATTGCTCACCGCAGCCGGTGAAGCGCAACTGGCACTTTTACGCGAAACTGGTATGCTTCACCTTCTGTACATATCTACGTCATGTTTTTTTGGCAGGCGCTGACACCCATCGTTCCAACAGACGACTATTGGAGCTCTCATTGGCACAACCGCCACTCAGGCAGCTCTCCAGATCGAATACTACAAACATGTCTGGGCAGGCGACTTTCGTTTCTGGACCACCATCCTGACCATTCTCTCCCTCGCCATCGTCTTCCACATCCAATATATCGAACATTGGAGATCGCGCAATCCAAACGGCATCGTACTCTTCTACTGGCTCCTCCTGCTCATCGCCTACGCTGTCAAGCTCCGCTCACTCATTTCGCAACAAATTCACCGCGAACATGTGGCATACTTTGCAGTCTTCTGTGCTAGTGTTGGACTGGCGGGGCTCTCCTTTGTCCTGGAATGGCTCGTACCGAAGCGCATGAGCGATTATGATATGCTTGGGGATGACGATGAATGTCCATATGAATACGCCGACATCTTCTCAGTCTTGACCTTTGGTTGGATGACACCCCTGATGAAGAGGGGTTACCAAACATTCCTTACCCAGGATGATCTGTGGAATCTGCGAAAGCGCGACTCGACCCGACACACTGCATCTACCTTCGAGAAGGCTTGGGAATATGAAACAACGAAGAAGCACCCATCGCTCTGGCTTGCCCTGTTCCGTTCTTTCGGTGGTCCATACTTCCGAGGAGCCCTCATCAAGAGCATAAGTGACGTTTTGAACTTTGTTCAGCCTCAGCTACTCAGGCTGCTCATTACCTTTGTGGCCTCGTACCGCACTGAAAATCCCCAGCCCGTCATCCGTGGTGCTGCTATTGCAATTGCCATGTTCGCTGTATCAGTCTCACAGACAGTCTGTCTCCACCAATATTTCCAACGCGCGTTTGAAACCGGCATGCGCATCAAGTCGTCCCTTACCGCTACCATATACGCCAAGTCGACACGTCTGTCTAACGAAGGCCGAGCGGCGAAGTCTACTGGAGACATCGTCAACTATATGGCTGTAGACACACAGCGCCTTCAGGATCTCGCACAGTATGGCCAGCAGCTATGGTCTGCTCCCTTCCAGATCGTCTTGTGCATGCTCTCGCTATATCAGTTGCTTGGCGTGAGCTGCTTCGCAGGAGTGGCTGCTATGTTCGTCATGATTCCCGTCAACGGAGTAATCGCACGATGGATGAAGACATTGCAGAAAGAGCAAATGAAGAACAAGGATTCGCGTACGAAGCTGATTTCGGAGATTCTCAACAACATGAAGTCTATCAAACTCTACGCCTGGACTACTGCCTTCGCTAGCCGGTTAAACACCATCCGAAACGACCAAGAACTCCGGACTCTCCGTAAGATTGGCGCCACTCAAGCCTTCTCGACCTTCACGTGGTCTACTACTCCCTTCCTTGTGTCTTGCTCCACATTCGGTGTTTTCGTCCTCACGCAAAACCGCGCCCTGACCACCGATGTTGTGTTCCCTGCGCTTACACTCTTCAACCTTCTTACCTTTCCCTTGTCTATTCTCCCCATGGTCATTACCGCTATTGTCGAGGCCAGCGTTGCGGTGAGTCGTATCACTGGCTTGTTGACGGCCGATGAGTTACAAGAGGACGCTGTTATCCACGAGGATGCAGTAACTGAGTTGGGAGATGAATCAGTCCGTATTCGTGATGCTAGCTTCACTTGGGACAAGAACGCTGAACGCCAGACTTTGCATGATATCAACTTTGCTGCACACAAGGGCGAGCTCACGTGCATTGTTGGTCGCGTTGGTGCGGGCAAGTCTTCGCTCCTCCAAGCCGTACTTGGTGATTTGTGGAAGATTCGTGGAGAGGTGGTGCTCAGGGGAAAGACGGCCTATGTACCTCAGTCGGCTTGGGTCATGAATGCGTCTGTCAGAGAGAACATTGTCTTTGGTCACCGTTGGGATCCTCAATTTTATGAGAAGACTGTTAACGCTTGTGCCTTGCGCGATGACTTTGCCTTTCTACCTGATGGCGACCAGACCGAAGTTGGCGAACGCGGCATCTCCTTATCAGGCGGACAAAAGGCTCGTCTCACCTTGGCTCGTGCGGTTTATGCCCGCGCAGATATCTACTTGCTTGACGATTGTCTATCTGCCGTCGATCAACATGTAGCAAGACATCTCATCAACAACGTGCTCGGACCCAAAGGGTTGCTCGCAGGGAAGACTAGAATTCTCGCGACCAACTCTATCCCAGTACTTATGGAAGCTGAAATGATCTTGCTACTGCGTGAGGGCAGAATTCTCGAGAGGGGTAGCTATGGTCAACTGATGGCAATGAAGGGTGAAATTGCCCAACTGATCAAGACATCTCAGAACGAAGACCAAGGAGAAGACGACAGTACCCGTATGTCAGATAGCATCATGAGCGACGCCGAGAGCACCGTGTATGGTGGTACCCCCCCTGGCGAGGACGATGAGGAAGACCAAGCCGAAGCCGAAGCAGCTCAGGAAGGCGGTGCACATCTTGCTCCTTTGAGAGTCGGAGGTGGCACAGCCCGCAAGTCAAGTTTTAATACCCTCCGTCGTGCCAGCACCGCAAGCTTCAAGGGGTCTCGTGGCAAGGTTACTGATGAAGAGGGTGCGCCGCTGAAGAGCAAGCAAGCAAAGGAATTCCAGGAGCAAGGCAAAGTCAAATGGTCGGTTTATGGCGAGTACGCAAAGACAAGTAACCTTGTAGCTGTCGGTATCTATCTGATGCTCCTCCTTGGGGCCCAGACTGCTTCCATTGGTACGTTCAAGGGCCGCGAAGGGATGGAAACGACTGGCTTCTCCGTTTGGTGTGCCACTGGATTGTCGCTTTCGCATTTTTTGCAGTCCAACGCTAACGCTGTGATACAGGTGCAAACGTGTGGCTCAAACATTGGTCAGATGTCAATCAGCGGTATGGTGGGAACCCTGATGTGGGACGATATATCGGTATCTACTTCTCGTTTGGTGTAGGCTCAGCTGCACTTGTGGTAGTCCAGACCCTTATTTTATGGATCTTCTGCTCCATTGAGGTGTGTATCTGTTTACAGGGCTAGCTTGGCTTGTGTTCACTGACAGCCCATGTAGGCTAGTCGCAAGCTACATGAGCGGATGGCTTTCGCGATATTCCGCTCGCCAATGAGCTTTTTCGAGACAACGCCTGCAGGACGCATCCTCAACCGCTTCTCAAGGTAAGTCGTCATTCTTACTAGAGGCTGCTTCAACGGATCGGCTTATGTTTCCCCATGAACTATTCGTTGGAAGATTCCGCGGAGGAATCGTCTTCGGCTCTAGTGTATATACCGACATTTGCTAACTTCGCATACTAGTGACATCTACCGAGTAGACGAGGTGCTAGCGTAAGTTGCTTCCTATTCTCTAATGCACATGCAGCACATTGTCTAACGTACGCTTGTAGCCGAACGTTCAACATGCTCTTCGTTAATTCTGCCCGAGGTATGCAGCCACCCCGCGCCCAACCCGGTGTGTAACACTTGACTGACCGATGTAGCCGGGTTTACCCTTGTCGTTATCTCATGGTCGACACCAGCTTTTGTGGCTCTCATTTTGCCGCTCGGTGCAGTTTATCTCTACATCCAGCGATATTACCTACGCACGTCGCGAGAGTTGAAGCGACTCGACAGTGTTAGCCGCAGCCCGATTTATGCACACTTCCAAGAGAGCTTGAGTGGTATGAGTACGATTCGCGCCTACGGCCAGCAGAAGCGTTTCGAGATGGAGAACGAATGGCGCGTCGATGCCAATCTACGCGCATACTACCCCTCCATCAGTGCCAACCGATGGCTTGCAGTTCGTCTGGAGTTTCTTGGCTCGGTTATCATCCTGGCTGCTGCAGGTTTTGCCATCATTTCCGTCTCGAGCCACAGCGGACTCGACGCTGGTTGGGTCGGTCTGGCCATGTCCTATGCGCTCCAGATTACACAAAGTCTCAACTGGGTCGTCCGGCAGACCGTTGAGGTGGAGACCAACATTGTCTCTGTGGAACGTGTGCTTGAGTATGCTGCATTGCCCAGCGAAGCGCCCGAAATAATCTCCAAGAATAGACCACCAATCAGCTGGCCAGCACAAGGCGCTGTTGCTTTCAACAACTACAGCACTCGGTACCGACCTGGTCTAGATCTTGTGCTGAAGAACGTCAACCTCTCCATCAAGCCAAAAGAGAAGATTGGTGTGGTCGGGCGTACTGGTGCTGGCAAGAGCTCACTTACTCTTGCGCTATTCCGTATCATTGAACCCACAGAGGGCTTCGTAAGCATCGACAATCTCAACACGAGCACCATTGGACTCTTGGATCTTCGTCGACGCTTGGCTATCATTCCTCAGGATGCTGCGCTCTTTGAAGGCACTGTACGCGATAACCTGGACCCTGGGCATGTACACGATGATACCGAGCTTTGGAGCGTCTTAGGTGTGTTTGCTCTGTAATCAATAAACATACAATAACTAACAACTATTTCAGAACATGCCCGCCTCAAGGACCACATTGCCTCGATGCCCGGTAAGCTGGACGCGACCGTCAACGAAGGCGGCTCCAACTTCTCCGCCGGCCAACGCCAACTTGTCTCTCTCGCTCGCGCTCTGCTCACTCCCTCTAATATCCTCGTCCTTGACGAAGCGACCGCCGCCGTCGACGTCGAAACGGACGCTATGCTCCAAAGCACCCTCCGCGCCCCCATGTTCAGCAACCGCACCATCATAACTATCGCCCACCGCATCAACACTATCCTTGATAGTGACCGCATCATTGTACTTGATAAGGGTGAAGTCAAGGAATTCGATTCCCCTGCTGAACTTGTGAAGAGTAAAGGGTTGTTTTACGAACTTGTTAAGGAGGCGGGTTTGCTTAATGCGCTGGATATCTCCCAGGCTTCGCTGTAAGGGGCTTTTTTTCAATTTATGAACTGTATTTGAGGGGAGAAAAGAATGGAGTAGGAATGATCGGACTTGTGCTAGCATTAAAAAGGGAAAAAAGTCTTGTGTAACCGAAACGAAAGGTGTAATTGTATGTAACGCAGAATTTATAACTCGCATTCCGCGGCGTACGCATTGGTTTCTTACTGTTGTTGGCTGCATCGCATGCATGCAAGCTTGCTTAAGCGAAGCGTCATCCGCGCGCGGGGGGGCGGAAGCGGAAGCGGAAGCGGGAAAGAGAAGAAGATGGCTCCTTTCCTTGGCTCCCATTCCTTCTGCTTCCTTCCTTGTTTTGCTCTTTCTCCTTTTGTCTCTTTTCCTCCGCCTGATCCTTTTTTTTGTTTTTCCGCTTCGTGCCGTGCCGTGCCGTGCCGTACCGTTCCGCTACCGTTTTTGTGGCTTGGTTCATAGGATTTTTTTCCAGGGCTTTTGCGGTGGGGGTTTGTGTGAAGAGGGAGAGTATGTAGAGTTTATTGTAGCAGTTTTCAAGACGAGGTGTTGGAGATTGAGGCCGTCGATCTATTTACTGTTTGGTTGAAGATTCCAGACTCGCTTTTGGTGTGGGGTCGAAGCTTGATTCGATCACGTTTTGGTGGACATGCAGATGGGTGGGGTTTTGCAAGAGGAAGGAGGGTCACGTTGGGATGTAGGCAGTATGTTGTGCTGGTTTTGTAGCTTGGAACCCAACGCGGAGACCGGCCACGTATATGACATGTCCTCGTTTTCTTGTTTTGTGTTTTCAGCGCTCAGTTGGGGTGTCCTGGTGGAGATGTTGTCTCATGTATTATTTACTTCTGGCTTGCTCGATTGGGTAGCAGAGAGGGCTGTGGCGGTGAATCGGTTCAAGCTCATGTTATCACACATACGCGCAGTGTTGAACTAGAAGCGTACATGTAATCTCGTTCCCTTTCCATGCTTCATGCAGACGTGACGTAATCAGTACGTTTCATCACCAGAACAGATTCCGATGCGGTCTTGCTGATAGAAAAGAGTCGGTCGGTGAGGGGACGACTGGTGAATTGGGCGTCGTGGGTTACATTGCATACACGAGGCTCTTCGCTCCTGACTCTGTTGTGTAACCTCGCGTGGGGAAGCGTTACACCTGCAGGCGGTTGAGGGTGGGTACTGGATCCGTACGGCCCTTGACGCATGAAGACGTGAAACGAATGGCCGGGGAAGTGGATAGATATCCGAACGGGGGTGCCATCGGTCAGCGGAACGGTTGCAACCACGCTGCACTGCTGGTGCGGGTGAACCCCTGTGTGACGGCTTGAAAGCCGTAGGACAGTACATTGCATGATCTCCGTACCGCTAATCCAGTGTGCTCCCGCCACGGTAGGCGCCACGTTCCAGAATTACTGTTACAGACAATCGTCATAGCCAGACTTCTTCGACTCGATGCGAAGTCATGTGGTTATGAACAGATAACCAGTTGTCCAATGTTCAGAGTGGAACAAGAGATGGTAAGGCGGCATTCTACAGCATTATGCAGCAGGTGGTATCTGTATTAAAAACAACAAGGCTTAGCGAGGTCATTGAGGTTGCTTGTGCATTAGGCCTGTTGATATGGATCGATCATGCTTCATGTCAGATTAGAAACAGAATATTTCGCCGGCCACCTGGTAAGCGGTCTCGCGGTACACTGGTATGCGAGATCGAGCAGATTTTTGGAAGATCGGTCATGACTCGTCGGAATGAGATCTGGTAACAGATTGCCGAAAAACGACATTTGTTCGTGGGTAGACCTTTGGACGGCATTACAAAATCTTCGAGCGGTTGTGCCTCGTGTCCAGTTAGCCTTGCCCACCCGGAACTCGGATGAACAGTATGCGTCTTAAACGGCAGTACCAGGGTGCCAGGTGACAGACGAGGCGGTAATGCAAAAGTCCTCGGAGGTGCTCTTACCTGTATATCAGGCACACTGATTGTCAGATGCAGCTAGAACCTGCAAGAGAACTGCTTTGATGGTTCGCGTGGGGGTGTATGTGGGACATTAGCAGTAAAGAAAATAGAGTTTGGATCAGAAGCAGTTTACGAATACCGTTTGTCCGAATACTCCTTGGAAAGAATATGGATAAAGTGTCCAAAGCTACAAAAGTTCATCAACCCGAAGCACCAATTTTACATGATATTCGGGCAGGGTTCGAAGATCTATACAGTGGGTTTGAGCGATAACGGCCCCATGCACGTCACTGCCGTTTATGCCGCCCTATGTATGTAAGCATCCTTGCGGTGAAAACGTCTAGAATCCTGGCATAGCCTATCGCCCGTCATTTTACCACTCGGGCTTGGGTAAACCTGCACAAGACCCAAAGAAGGTTACAAGGTATGTCTGAGGCCAACGCGAAATGGCGTCTCCACAAGCTTTGGTGGAGAAGGAACTTTTGGCCGAAGGATCATAAAAATCTACAGCTGCGATTGTTGATCAGGATGCTTCCGCGGACGCCATTTTATAAAATATTTCCTTAGTGTTTGCTGCCAAGCGTTGCCAAAAGGTCGATGAGCTGCAGAGGCACATGATTGAGATGATTCAATAGGCCCGTGCCAGCTAGACATGGGCTATTAGAGGGCACATTTAATAACACCGGTCCTATTGCTGTTGTCCCTCTCGGAATCCTGTTCGCTACCTTCTATCCTTGATACAGGAATTCTGTCCTAGTTTGCCACATCAAAACGGTTCTCGCAATATCGTGGCTAGTGTGTCACGCTCATTTTCCTTGACCGAGTTAGGCTGGCTGAACACGTCTTCTATTTCGCGTTGGTCAGACTTGGGAAGCGGAGAAGGGCACTGTTGGTTTGGAAGTTGGGAGACAGAGCAGATCTTTCTCTTTCAGGTAAGCATTGTTCACACAAAGAACTAAGTGAAGTTTGCGATGCCAGATGCCAGATACCATGTCCTGCAGGTCATGTGTGAGCCATCTTGATCTCATCTGTTTTGTTCATATGTGCTGAAAATGAGGCTTTGCTCACAGATGGGTCATACCTTGGATTTATATACGGGCTCACCATGATTTAGACTCCTCGCGGTTGTGGCGCTATCCTCGACTGCTTTCTAGCATATGCACGTGTTGATAGGGTTAAGTCCCGTTAGCTGCAGCTCAGCATATCATCCATGGCACGGTCACGATCCCGGCTCGCGAACCTACCGAACAATCAACAACCAATACGGTCGAAGCGTGGCGCTGCAATAAAATCGGAGCAATATGGCGTTGACCCGGTGGCGAATGGCGGTGGCGGAGTTGCTCGAAGACCACGGGTAAGTACATCTCTTTATGTGTCCAGCTCGTTGGAACTGGCAAGAGCAAGGAGGGCATATGCTAACTTGTACAGGATAAATCCTCGCGTCTCCCTGAAGCACCAGTGTCCATCAAACAGGATGAATCACGAACCGACGTCGCGATACCCATTCCCATCGCGCAGACCTGTTGGAAGATCACCTCTCCAGATGGCCATGAGCAGCTGTGCTACGAGCCCATTCCTGGCTTTGAGCACCTGTGGAGCGGCCCAGGGCCGTCGCAGAAAAATGACACCCGCTTCAATGCCTCGCCCAAAGCCGCTTTCTTACAGCTATGCCAGCCGACTATGGCCCAAGGACTGGGTAGGGCACCCAGTGAACCCAGGACGCGGCAGAATCCACGAAAGAGAACCCAGTTCAGTAGAAGAAAGCTACGTTCGCATCCCGTAGCTCAGAACATGAGCGACGAGGAGGATGGGCGACTTGGCGAGGATGTCAAGATTGCAACTGAGCAGTCGTACACCTTCTGCATTGGCGACATTGATGAGTTGAAGAAATTCTTCCGCCGGAGACTTGATGAGCTTACCATGAAACCCTTACGCCCTATCGTTACAGCCTGGATTAAGCAGATTGAACCTAAGCGGTTAAGCCGTTACGGCCGATACCATAAACGGCTGCCCAAAGACCAGCCCGAGGAATGCTCTCCACCCTGGTGGCCTCGAGACGTTAACTATGAAGAGCCATCACACCTCGATAAGGCGGGTAGGTAGCCACCCTGATTCTGTACGAGCCAACAACTAAAGTTTCTTAGGGCTTCTGACGCTAGCAGTCGACATCATGCTTCAACACCGTCTCATTGACAAGGAAAAGCGTAAAGGTTCTTGGGTAGCGAAACTTCGGCAAGCAGCCCAATATGCTGTCGAAACAACGCCCCCCGAGCAATTCTCTTCATCCAAAGGCTCCAAATTTAGTGAGAGGATGCAAAGTCGGGCCCTAACAGAGATCTTGCCCAACCTATTCGAGACTGCGCAGCTCTACGAGGATCACTTTGCGTGGCACCGCCACTACGAGGGCTCCGGTATCCCAGATCCTGGTAAAGGAAAGCGGGTGACCTGGCAACCATTCACTAGGCCAGCTCGCGAGCCCACAACTCCTAGAAAGCGCCCCCGAATAACTAATGAAAGCACAGCCCCTAGAGCAGAAACCGACGTCGACACTTCTGGAAATGAGACCGAGATAGACGACTGTGTAACTTCGTCTTACCTGCGCGGCCAAGAATTGGCTCAGGACCAACCCGAGGGATCTGATCTCTTCGGGTCAAAGGAAACTTCCCAGCAGACACCCGTCTCGGCCTGTGGAGGTATAGCTGCTCCCCCCCACACGTTCCCTTGCAGCACTACTAAGACACCCAACGTTTCTTTTGGGCAACCAATGCATGGGCATCCTCTGGGCGAGAAGATGGACTTGGATGTTGGGATGGCTGCTTGCACACCGCTCCATGATCACACATACATCAATGGCGACCATCTCATGCAGTACTCTGATAGCGACCCAGGGTACAATCAGTACCCGATTCAGCTACAACGGGATGGCTGCCCCCTTTTCAGCGCTTCTCAGTCCGGATTTACTTCGTTATCGACCTCATTTTATCACGATCCATTCCCTGCATTTGAGGCGCACTTTTCTCATCCGGTTGAGCATGTTGCATTCCATGACGACACTTGCTATCCCCACGGCTCCGAGATGTATACGTCGTCACCGGCTAATTCTCTGCACTTGTTCCACGATACATCCAATGATGCTGCCATGGTATGCCAGGCAGAGGCGCCTCGATACTAACACACAACTTGGCGTGTATATATCGGACTGATTTTCAATCTCCTTTGACTCATGGTGCTCTGCACCCACGATATACGGCCGCGAATATTGCATCAGCTTGACCTTTCAACTTTCGCAGTATGTTCCAGACTGGCAAAGGGATAACCCCGACGCTGGTTGCTTCGGCACATTAGCTGGAACATGTTTCAAATTTCGATTGTCAGATTTTCAGACTTTTTGTTCCCTCAGTCCATCGTGTCTTGCACCATATCCTCTACGACATAACGCCGCTCACGACTGCATTGCAACGACTTCGGTACACCTTGATGGCTGCTTGAAGGAGAGATGTAATTAGGGATTATGGTAAATGTTGTTGGATGGTGGTCTGCTTTCACTGCAAGGCATCGTATATGTAATTGGAAATGGTGGAGTTAGCAGAGGAGATGTATTGGGGAAGGGCATGAAGCAGACGACCACGGCACAAGCATCTGTAATACTGTAAGTAACGGGATGGCGACGTAGCCCAAGCGACTGTATGTTGATAGAAAAGATGCGCAAGCGTCGCCTATTATTAGCCAAAAATATTTCGGGTACGTTACATTCAAGAAAGATCCAAAAGAAAGATGTCAAATAGTGTTAGAGGACCTGACTGTGACGAGGCCCAGGGGGTGGTGTGCAATGGTGCGGATATAGTACAGAGGTGCGGTGGTGAGGTGGCAGGGAGCCACACGTATGCCAAGGCGCTAGTACCGCGTCACAGGCCCGGGCTTGTGAAGTCCATCGCAGCTCATTGTTCGCGACTTCAATGGGTCTTTGTTGCATTCCAGCAGCCGCCAGTCGTTCTCAACCCGACTCGGCCAGCAGCACACGCCCAGAACCCCTACCCGAAATTGGTTTCATCTCCAACACCAGAGCACTCTCAACACCCGATCGTTGACTGTGACGTTGCTCACTGATCGCGCACAAACGTATCTTGTGATAGAGTCGCGATCATGGCGACTCCGCGCGGTGGAAGAGGTGGTGGGAGTGAGAGAGGACGCGGTGGAAAAGGCAGTTACACTCCGAATTCGAACCGTGGACGTGGAAAGAACAACGCGCAGAGCGACGATGAGCGACCGGCGCAAACCCTCTATACGCGTGGACAGGGACGACAGCACACAGGCAGCAGCAGATGTGGTTCAAGTGGTAATGGTGGCTCCAATGCGCGGGGTGGCCATTTCGGTTCTTCGTAAGTTCTCATGTCTCCTTTGACATGGCTGCAGGTCGGGGGCGGCCCAAGGGCGTCATCGCCCGGATATACTGCACATCATCACCATTCTTGCGACATATGCCAGACGAGGGCTTCCTATGGCTGCTCGCGGCCTATTCTAACCGGGTATCTCTAGGAACGCCTTTGCCTCGAACAAGAACAATACGCCAAACTTTGCGCCCCACGAATATCAGAAACGTCTGAACTACGTACGAGCCTTCCTAGCCATACTTAGGAGCAGCGCTGATAGACCTAGATTAAATCAGAGCGACCCAAGATCCGTGAACAATTCATCAAAAATGGGCTCATGAACCCAGAAGGCCAGATGCGCTTGAGCGACTCAGTCAAGCTTTACGGTATATGCGAGGAAATGTGTCCAGAGTACGAGCGCGTGCGTCGCATTGTTGAGTTAGATGTCAAGGCGCCGGAATGCGTGAGTATCAACTGCAATATCCAAAGTACACTCACTGACCTGCGCAGACCCCCGAGACCCAACACCTGCCCAGTCGCAGTCAGCGCGTACCAGACGAGTCGCGGATGGTCAAGGCGTATGCGCGCTCTGCGGCAGGCATGGATGTAGAATTGGTCTCAGAGATTCGCTCACCCTCCACTTGCCTAGTAAGTCGCCAGCGACCTTTAAGTAGCAGTCAACTAACTACTGCAGAAAACCCTCAAGTACCTTTTTGGGCGACTGGACGAAGACGACTTCCAATTCCTTCATTCGTGGCTTTGGGACCGAACACGAGCCGTCCGGAAGGACTTGCGCACCCAGCGCATTGAGAACAAGACCGATATCGCAATCCTGCTCACTTCCCTCGAGCATAGCGCCCGTTTCTACATGCTATCAGCTCATCACATGGCCCAGAGTACAAAGGACGATTACTCGCATCAGCAGGATGTCGAGCAACTGAATCAAACTTTGATTTCATTGAAGGAGCGATATGGCGACAATCGACGAGCTGGCATTGTGTCAGAGAATGAGGCCGAGTTCTGGGCATATCGCTTGATTCTGGCTCCCATTTACGCCAATACACAGCTCGAGAACGAGTTACACCGCCTGCCCAGCGACCTGCGAAACAATCCACGAGTGAAGACTGCCTTGGAAATCTTCCGCGTTCTCAAAACAATCATCATTCACCGGAACTACGACAATTTTGTTCAATGCCAGTCCAACTGGAAGGTTTTCTGGGATCTGATCAAGTCGCCGAGAGTCTCATATCTGATGGCATGCGCTGCTGCGATCTGCTTCAATAGGGTACGCCACGTCGTACTTGATTCGGTTTGGCGTGCTTATCGAGTTGGCCAATACAGACATCAAGTCAGTGTGGAAGAGTGGACGACTGGCAAGCTGAGAGAAGTCCTGGGCGTGGATACTGACTCGGAGGCAGTTCAATTCTGTGAAGCCCACGGGTTCGTGTTTGAAGTGAACGAAGCAGGTCAGACTTTCTTGGATATCAAGCAAAAGAGTTATGAGAGGAAAGCTGTGGTTCTTCCCAAAGCCGATGTCAAACCTCAATTCTTCTCAGCATCGATTGTTGAGGCCAAACGTCACGGCCGTCCGCTTTCAGCTGTCATTGCAGGTTTGACAGTACAAGAAGCTAGGAAGGGCAGCTTCTCTTTCAACAATGCATTCACAAACCAAGTTGGTCAAGTGGAAGACCAAACGTCGTTGTTCATTCCAGAGAAACCCAACATCTTTTCTCAGCAGCCAAACGGGTCAAAGCCATTAAGTGGGTGTTTCAACCCAACGGCTTCTCCTTTCCAGCCTAGCAGTACACCCGCAGGAAGCTCTAATCCTTTCGCCAAAGCTCACCAATCCGGCGTGTTCGACCCTTCAAAAAATTCAATCAAATTCGCGTCGCCGGCAGATGCGAATACGAACCCATTTCTTCAGCAAAATAATTCTTCGCCTTTCCAATCTGCCCCAGTCGCGCCTCCAACAAATCCCTTTCTGAAAAATAACACTACTCCGTCTCAGCCTACGACGTCTGCGACAGCAAGCAACCCTTTTCTCCCTCCGGCGTTCACAGCCGCACAATCGAAATCCCAACCACAAGACTCAACTTTAAACCCTGATCCAGCCCCATCAGCTGAAGCTCCTAAGCCAGCTCCCGCGTTCAATTTCACTACGCCAGGCTTCAACTTTGCACCTCCACAGAAGACTCCTGAACCCGGGGTTTCTTCCACACCAGCAGGGTCGTTTTCTACTACACCGGCAGGATCATTCTCTTTCACGCCAGCAGGATCACCGCCCAGAGCAGATACCTCCGCACAAGAAGCTGAAGCTGAAGCGCAAAAAGCAGAAAAAGCGCGGCTCGAAGCAGCTGAGAAACAACGACGGGAGGATGAAGCACGACAGCGTGTGCAAGAAGCGCAACGAGCAAAGCAAGCAAAAGAGGAGGAAAGAAAGAAGGAGGCTGCTGCCGCGGCAGAACGCCAACGAAAAGAGCAGGCAGAGCGAGAGCGCAGAGCACGTGAGGAACAGGAGGAAATGGCCCGACAAGCGAGGCAACGTCAAGCACAAGAGGAGGAAGCTCGCGCGAAACGACTACGTGAAATGGATCTGGCATTACATGCACTTACGTCAGATGTCATGTTTGACCCCCATGAGGGGCTGTTGATGCAGTTCATCGAGAATGCGGTCATTAACATCTCAAACGAAGCTGCAAAATCAGTGGAGATGGAGAGGAGAGTGGCGCATGTGGATCGCAAATACGAAAATTATTTGGTGGAGTTGAAGCGGGCGGGATTGGCCAAGCTTATGGCGGCGGTTCAAAAGAAGAAGCGAATGCAAAAGGCTAAAGAGAGGAGGAGACGATTGAAAGAGAAGCGTGTTCGGACAATGTCGATGGGAGAGAAGGAGCATACAGATGCGTCCGTCCTTGAGCAGACCGTCGCTCTGAACGGTGAAGCATGGCCAACAAGTCAGTCTAATGGCTATGCAGCACCGCAACAACGTTCGTCTAACACTCGGCGTGCTAAACGAACAGAAGATCAGCGAAACGCGCAGGTCTCCCAAGCAATCAAAACAACAAATGCTTACGCAACTCCTAACAACCCGGATCCTAGGGCGACAAGCCGTTCTCACAACAATCTGCCAAACACAAATGCAAGCAAAGAAAGTTCTTCGGCACTTGCTTATTCGCAAGCCTACCGTCAGGCCGCTGCAACGGCGCCTGTAGATCGAACAGAAACAGACTGGTTCAAACTACGAGCGATGGGCATTGATCCTAGCAAACATCGGAAGAGGAGTTTTGACTTTGCCTCTTCCGATGAAGAAAAGCCGAAGCTGATTGAGTCCAAGCGACCTAAGCTATTATCAAAGTCTCCTTCAGTAGAGAGTCTATTACCACCTACGCCAAGGACTATGGACGATGAGCAGATTGATCGGGCTGAAGCTATCAAACGATCCTTCAGGGGCTCGACATACACAATATCACCGTCACAGTCGATCAACGGGGCTGCCTCTATCAGTGGTCGGGCTTCATTCAACGACTCCACCAGCAGCTTGATCGAAAGAGCTCGAAGGATAGTAGCTGGTGCCAGGTCCGAAATGCCGCCACCTCCACATACCAATAGCGCAATTTCTGTCTATAGAGCTGATCCCTTTGACAGAAATGCCAACCAGCTCATTGCACGCGCCAAAGGGCTTTCAGGACGTCATGATACAACTTCAAATGTACAGCACGACTGGAGCCGCAGCGTCCCCAATCTTGGGTTCTCAGCATCTCAAACCCAGCGGTCGATCTATGGTAACAGCAGTTTCGGCAGCACAGTGTCGACCAAGGACCGTCCAGCATACTGGGGACGTACAAGTCGGTTTGTACCTCGCCATCTCTACGGTCGCGGTGCGGGTGCTGTTCGTGCCTACAGAGTAGAGCAGGGCCTTAGCAAGTCCCCGTGCAGCACACGACCGGCTAGTGCAGAGCCTATGAGTTTCTCGTCTCCAATCCCAACCCAGCAGTCGTTTGTCCAGCACGCGCAAGTCCAAACCCAGGGCTACACCCAAGAACAATACAGCGACACGGAAGTAGCCAGTGGCGCTGATGTCGTTGATGTTGACGCTGAAGACTCAAATTCCGTCATGACCGATGATGAGGAATTTGTCGGTGCAACAAACTCATATCCTGGCTCCCACTTCCCTGCTTCCCAGTCCAATCATCAAGAGTACGACGAGGACGCGGATTCCGAGATGCTGGAGGGCGAGGACGACGAACTCCTCGATTACGACGAGTACGACGAGGTTGACGAGGACGAAGAGATTGTAGACAACTTCGACGAAGAGGAAGAGGAAGACGAGTCTGAGGAAGAAGAGGATGAAAACGGGGGCGAAAACACCATGAAACCCGGAGCAACCGAAGACGACGCCATTGAGCTTTCCGACTAGGACCTTTTTTCTTTACCAGGAAGAGAATGTATCATATTTTACTCAAAGAAGCGTTTTGTATCAGCATAGCGATGGCGTTTTTCTACTCATGTCTTTTATTGTTTTGCTGGTCAGGGACAGGGTGGAACAGTATGCACGGGTGTGAGTGGATAAGATATACCCAATTACCAGCTATGGATGCGAATGCTTGAGCGAGCGGTGTCGAAGAGTAAATGGAAAACTTTTAAGTATTCAAACCAGTTGACGCTGCCTTTGCAGTGAATTAGGCGGTCTTGTGATGATCCTCAAAGCGAATCTTTTCAACCCCAAATCCTCAAACTACGTAGGATGATACGCCCTGTACACCTGCAACGCCCCCTCCACACGCTGCACAACGCCAAAAAAAACCCCCGTCAAGCACAGAATTACCATGGCAACCCAAAACGTATACCACTGCGCCTTATCCCGCCTATCCCGCCACTGCTGCACAGTGGACCTCCGATGCGGCGCCTCAAAACACCCTCTCCAGCGCCCCGAGCCTCTTCCTCCAGTAGCCAAAGTCGCTCCCTCGACAACCCCTCCATCGGTCCAGTTCCAACATGCGCATATCGACGCCCGCCAGTGTTGGCGCATGCGCGACCCACTCCCTCGTCTTCGCATCGGTGGCCGGGAAAAGGAGGACGAGCGTATCTAGCGTCTCTGCCGGCAGACCCTCTGGCAGCACGCCATGTTGCGACTGGAGAAACGACGCATGACAGACGATGTAGGCTTGCTTTGCACCGCGCGAGAGGTGCAGGTGGTCTGCTGGATTGCGTGTCCAGGTGGTTTCGACGCCGCAGTAGCGGCGCGGTTTGTAGGCTGTGAAAGTCGTCGTCGTCGTCGCCAAACAACACGTGTGGGTCGTCTTGCGCGTAGCATGCGGCGCCCTGCGGCACAAAGTGCGAGCCGAGGAGGCCTTGCAGGCTGCATGTTGGAGAGAGGTCCGGGCTAGGGAGTGCTGGGTTCCGCGGCGGGTGTAGGGTAAGGGGCCGATGTCTGTCATGGTCACAACGTTCGAGTCGCGTGTCCCAATGCTTCGACGTACCCGCCAATTCACCTCACCTGGGGAATCCGCAGGGGAACTCATGACCCGGTGCCGCTGCCTCAATTATCCCCCGTGGCAAAAAGATGGCCTATGCTGGGCCGTCCGTGGCGAGGCCTTGAAAGCTTACAACTGCTTCAGCTGCCTGGTATGGAAGAAACTCGAAAATGAATGCACTGAACGACCCGATCGCTCAGGTCTCATCATCAGTGTGTACATGGCTGGCTACTCTCCATCTACAGCCGTCCCTGTTCTCGTGTTTGTAAGCAAGAACAGGAACGCAGCCAAGGAAACACAGAAAATAGTGAAGAAGAGTGGAATCTTGAAGCGGTACTCGGGGTTCGAGACTGCGACTATGGATCTCTTGCCTACCGGGAGCTTGGTCCTAGTCGCTCAGGGGCCAAAGAAACAAGCTCAAGATAATATTTCCGTTCCGGGTCGGCGTGAAGTGTACTACGATCCCAGATTGGGGTTCAGTTGATAGGAATGGCGCTGTATGCAAGGGACGACGATGGCACGTTTCAAAAGGCCAATGGCAACGCAGTGGTTAGCGAATAGGGACTCGGGTATTTTACAGCTGCACACGTCTTCCAAGCACAAGATGTTGCGGGGTGGAGGGTTGTTGGGCTGGTGGAGTAGGGTAGGTAGGTTGTGTGCAGAGAGGGAGTTTAGAGTACCAGTGGAGGAATTGTGGCAGAAATTATACTATTAAGGTGTTTGCAAAGCGTACTTGGAGGGGGTACTTGGGATTTTTCCTCCATGTGCAATGTTTTATACAAAGTTGTACTCCGAGTCCCAGTAACTTTTGAATGCAACTCGATCTGGCGCGCGATTCGACCATACCCCCTAATAACAAGAAAAAACCATGTACAAAGTAAAAGACAATGTGAGTAGTATCCAACCATAGGTTACAAAAGTTGCTAAACAGATGGGTATCGTTACTACGGTTTGGAGACAAAACTCCATCTGAATTATGCCATAAAAAGAAAAAGAAGAAGATATGTACATCTTACTAGACCTCTTTCTCCTGCACTGTAAACGTCTTCTTGTGCAAGGGCATCTCATCACCAAACATGCTGAGCGCAGGCGTATCATTACTGCTCCTCGAGCTGCTATCCACAAAATCCCTCTTGTCCGTTGTATCCTTGCGGTCCTCATGTGTGATACGGAGTTCAGTGTGGCACTGGATCCCACCAAGATCAAGACTCTCGTTGCTATCGATCTTGCTGAGACCCGCGCTGCGCGTAATCGACGGATGGTTACGCTTGGAGCGGTTGGAGCGGTTGGTAAGCTGGAGGGGCTGTGCGGCGGCGGCAGAGCGCGAATGCGATTCGGGATCGGTGGTGCTGTGGAATTTGTCGGGGCCCATGTCGTTTTGGGATTTGCCTTGGGCGAGGCGGACGACGAGCGAGGCCATGGACATTTCGATGTTGAGCTTGACCATGTAGGCTACAGGGTGGAATTGGATGTAGACGACTTGGTTGTGGAGGAACATGAGGCCGATGAGGAGGGCGTCCATGGCGATGGAGATGAGCATGAGGTTGCCGTTGAAGCTGATGAGTGGCGTGTATTTGGTGAGGCCGTGCTGGTTTACCAGCCGAATCTTGACAGTGCGCAGGAAGTACCAGTTGAGTGCGGCGTCGACGATGAGGATAAGCACTTTGGAGACCTTATCCCATACGTTGTTGATCTTAACGAAGGTGTCGTTGAGAGGGGGGTTTGTATGCGAGGGGATCCAGATGCAGAAGACGGCAATGTTGATGGCAGTGATGAAGATGAAGGTACCCCACTTGAGTTTCGTAATCGTGCTGCGGTGCTCGGCGATGAGTGCGATTCGATTGATGATGATTTGCATCAGCAGTTGAATCTCAAACACCCAAAAGAACAGGATGGAGAACAAGACTGGTATGCTGTGACATTGCGTGTTAGCAGATGTCTCTTGCAGCAAGGTTAGAGAAGGGGATTACTCACCTCGGCCCAACTGTGTCATTGAGAAAGAGCCATCCAATGACTCCAATACAAATGTTGACCAGAATCTCACCCCATACCATGTAAATGTAGGCAGAGCGCAACGGGCTGTGGTTCCGCCGTGTCTGCTTGATTGCCTCCCATACTGTCAAGAAGCCGAAGCCAAGTGTGAAGCCAGCAGCAAGGGCTGCAAGTTGGAAATCCTGAACCGATGCCATTCTGCTCCACGACTCTGAGTCGATTCCAGGGAAGAAGAAGACTCGGTGAATTAAGGTCCTACCGGGCAAAAGTGCGGGGCCTCTGCAACGACAATACATATATCATTCCAGACCCTTGCAAGGAAATGATACTGCATCGGCAGGTGCACAGGTGCCGGGGCGAAATCTCGAATGGCGAACTGACTGGCCGTCGGCGATTCTAGACAGGACGGCTTGTAGCGTAGGAGCTGCGCTGCAAGCGAACGGGCTAGCTCGCCTTTTGGGCTTCTATTTCCCCAATCATGCTCTACAGAGGCCACTCACTAAAATTCTGAGACCGTTGTGGAGTAGGGACACGGGTAGCGTTGCACGGCACAACAGCCCCGAAGTAGAGAGCGAGCTGCGCCACTCTCGACACTGCGAGCACTACATTCTTTAGCAGATATCAAGAAAGCAAGGCGAGACTCTGGTGCTCAAGCCTATAGAGGAGCCAGGCGCAGTAGATGTCCAAGTAGATGTATTTGTATACTGCGAGCATACTTCTGAATGGTTGGAACATGGATACTATTTGGGATCTCCCCTAGTCATCTGATGTGGGTCTGCCGATCATGATTGACATGACGATGCAAGGAACATGGTCCCGCAATTCTGCTTCAATGGAGGAAAAGTTGGCATGGCCCTGCTGAGGGTGGCCTGGCCGTTGCTCCCAGGAGTTTGCTGTCGGCTCTGTTGCTTTTGCGCGATGGCTACTGTCGATAGCGATAGTGTCACAGCGGCAACCGTCCCGTGTCAAAATTCAACAGCTGCCAAGAACCTAGGGTTGCCTCCCGCCCACGGCGGCCAATTGATACAGTCTGGAAGAACTGCTTACTCGCCTCTAGCGTCATCGGGGCCAGCCGTAATTGCCATGGCGGCCCCTGACTGCGAATGTCGATATGGCCGAAGAAGAGCCGCGGGAGGTGGTGTCAACGTGCTTGGTTGAGCAGTTCCTACAACTATGTAGCCTTCAGCTTGGCCACTGGCCGATCTTGTCCGAGCTAGTGAGCACACTATTACTAAGATTACAGACGCAGTATTTGTCACCCGTTTTCTGCAGTCGAATTCTTCATTTACAACAACATGCCTTCGTCCTTGTTCAAGAGGAGGTGCACCGGTAGTACTTGTATGTTTACTAGACGACATATTGGGCAACGTGGAGCCGAAGATCTCCCCAATGGCATTCGGCCCCATCTGCATCGCTATGCTTTTGCTACCCGCCAGTCTGGCTGCACGAGATGGTACCACGTCGTTGGTAGGTTTTCCGCGGACCGACTGTCGCGTGCTTTCAAGGTTCGCTACAGTTGCCCGTTTTTCATGCAAAATGAGCTCCATACACGCTAGAGCGCGAGTAGTTTATGTTTCACATTCGCCTTCCCCAACAGTGTTTGTATATCACGAACGGGAACGTGGGCCAAGACGACACTACTTTCTCGGCAGTAGACAACGTAAGCAGCGCTTGGTAGAATGGGCCTGTGATCGAACCGGAGTGGGCCTATCCGACAAAGTAACCCCGCCCGACGAAATGAACCCGTAGACTCGCAATGTCACCGAGTAAAAGGAGCTGAGGTCATTGACCTCACGCGCGAAGAATTAACGAAACACAGTTCAAGAAGGTTCCGGAGTGCTGTGTCCGGTCGTCCCTCTTTTCTGCCACTCTCACGGGTCAGTGCAGACTCACCCGTTCCTGGCCAGGACAAAGTATTCAAGGCCTAATGGCCAATCAGTCTTCTGCATCAATGCCAAACTCTTCCTGAACCTCCACAATCCTGACCCCCCGCTGGTCAGCGATTAGCCCCATGAGACCCTGGCCCACGTCCTTCAGTTCGTTATACTCATGCAGTAGCTTGATGTGCTTCTTGACGACTTTGTTCGCTGCCGTCATGATTTCCGCGTCAGTAGCCTCGTCGTACCGTCCGTCTGCGCCACCGTCAGAAGGCACCATTTCTTCTATAAGAACCTGAATCGCTGGGAGATTGCGCAGAGAAGTTAAAAGGGCAGCCCTGTGAGCTTTCAACTCCGAAAGAGTGGTTTCCTGGGGGTTTCTTGACGGGCTCCTCCGCATGGCGGCTGTCGGGGAAGCACCCCTAGTAGGTTGGTCTTGAGACTCGCAAGTTGAGTTACAGGGTGCACCACTCGCATTGAGATCATGACCTTGAGGGCCCTTCGGCTGTGACACCTGTTGAAGTGCGGAGCTCCGATCCTGAGGCTTTTCTTGCAAGGGCTGAATTGGCGGTGTGGAGGGGGCAGACTCGTGTGCGCTGACTATCGACTCCTGATCACGGATGCTTGGCCTGCAATCGCTGGCATTTATTCGTGGTTTTCCACCTTGGGCTTCACTAACATTGGGATACAGATCAGCATCGTCAATGTCCTTGGGCGCGGGTAAAGCTGATGCTGTGATGCCTGGGCTAGTCGGATTCGAGGAGCTGGTTGTTGCTGCAGAGATCCTTGTCGTGTCAGATGTGTCCATGGCTTGAGATCTGTGCACCTAAACTGTGTGAGCAAGGACACGGTGGGACGAGCGGGTTAGGAACAAACTGCGCTCTCGCTTGGATAAATCTTGTTTGCACTCTGAACTGCACTTTGCCCTGCGTCGTTCGGTCTGGGCCGTGATGAACTGTCACGTATGACGTCATCTTTTACTACGACCGTTTGTCCATGGGGAGCTTGCGATTGGCATGTGCTGGACATGTCTCGAGCAGACTGAGGGCAGGCGTCTTTTGGCGGAGAGGTACTGTCTGGAGTTGGTGCAACACTGACGGACCGCGATTCCCCTGCTAGTGACTCTGGCGGCACCGTGCCTCTGTTCGCAACTGACGCATGAAGGGTTCCATGTGCAAAACTCAGCGGGTCTGTACGCGCGCCGACGGCTTGTTCATGAGGGCTCATTCGAAGTACTGCTCCTTTCTCTTGTGGAAGCGTTGCGTCTTCGGGCTTCACGTCAGTGTGGTCAGCACCAGATGCATCGGCATCGACTGAAGCGCCATTGCGACCGAGATCCAAGCCAACGGTGCTCAGTGGAGCCGTATTGGCGTCGTCTTGTGGGTGAGCTTGGTAAGTGCAGTACGCGTCCTGAGGGGGCTCCTGAGGCGCAGCAGAGGCCATGGCGTGAAGCTTATCCGCCACATCAGATGAACCAACACCGGGCGAAGACATGACAAGCTCCTCGTCCGAGTCAGCAATCTCTGTGACGCTCTTGTCGAGAGCCATGCTGTCTGGTGTTAAGGGATGCAGACGGGCGTAGGAATGCACGTTAGTAGCAGCGGCTGTCGTTCGGCGGACGGAGCGCGGCGGAAGCCAAGCAAGGGGGCCGCAGGTTCACGTGAACTGGAAATTGTGACGACGCATTGCATCAACGCGAGGACAGTCGCGGCCCAGGATCATCCCCCTCTCCCAACTCCTGCCCTAATGTGCGCCTGATGTGGCCTTGAAACTCTCCACGTCTTGCAAAGAATCCTCATGAGCCACAGTCGCGCCCACCCCGAATTGCCATCTGAAGCGCGATAGACAACATGGGACTTATCACAACAAGAGCGGCCGTTGCCGCGCTCCTCTGCAGCACCATGGCCACCGCACACGTCCACGAAGTCAGCAAAATACAGCAAGGAGATGCCATCTCCCAGGATCCGATTGTACGCCCTGTCAAGAAACAGTGTACTGTGGGTACCAGCTAACCGTTGACAGGATTCGGTACTATGGATACACATCTTGGTACAGTCGCTCGCGTGGGGCATCATCTTCCCCACGGGAATGGTCTTGGGCGTACGATAGCCGACATCCGCATATTCGCAGCAAGATCAAACTAACATGTCTACCAGATAATCCGATCCAAATGGCACGTTCCCGTACAAACACTCGGCTCTATCCTCGCAGTCATCGGATACTTCCTGGCTCACCATCATGGCGGCAGACAGTTCTCCCCTGACAACATCCACGCTAGATTTGTTCCCGTCATCATGCTCATGTTGATTTCCCAGATCGCAATGGGCGTTTACCTAAAGCTTCATCTCGAGAAAGGCATCAACGGAAAGATTCGCCGCGTTATTGTAAAGGTGCATGGAGTGGTCGGCAAGGCTCTGCCGGTCATAACATGGGTCCAGTTCCTGTTCGGAGGCATCACGGCTCTGGGTTTCTGTAGGGCAGATCATACCGGACAGTGCCTGGCTCACTTCATCATGGGTAGCGCCTTCATCGCATACGGCATCATTCTCTTGATCTTGCTTTTGGCTGGACAAATGTGGCTGCGAAGCACAGGTAGGAGCCAGGAATTCTTTGATTCGATTGTCATTGCCGCCTGGGGCTGTGTCAACACCTTTACCGAGCACCGATGGGGGCACCCGTGGGTTCACAACGACCTTCAGCATACATCCATGGGCATTGTGTGGTGGGCGGCCGGCCTGGTCGGCATCTGGCTCAGCCGAAAGCGAAATGGACAGCCCAAGCGCAACTTGATCCCGGGTATCGTCATTCTCATGACCGGATGGGCCATGTCGGCCCATCCCCAGCATCTCCCTCTTTCGACTATGATTCACACTGTCTTTGGATACACCCTGATGGCTGCGGGTGCTGCGCGCATCATTGAAATTTCGTTTGTGCTCAAGGATAGGACATCCGTCACGTCCGATGGCTCAGACCCCAACAGTTTCCAGTACATGACGCCATTTCTGCTCATGGCAGGTGGATTCATGTTCATGGGAGCTACAGAAGAGCAGATGCAGCTTCTTTCTGATGCCAATGTCACCCATGTGTCATATGTGCTGATCTTGTTTAGCGTTGCTTTCCTGCTGTTCCTCTGTAAGTATTCCATGACCGTTCTGTGTTTTCTTCAACTAATATGGCATCAGTCGTCAACATGCTCATTCACTTGTACGCGGTTTACGCCTGGGAACAGGACGACAAAGCTGATGCCGAGGCGCCCCATCTGAACGGACTCGGTGACGGCAACGGCTACAGCAGAGTGGATCACAGGACAGCAGCTGCAGACGAGTTCGAGCTGGAAGGCCTCGACTCCGACGACGATAGCAGTGTGACTTATGGAAGCGGCAGCGGAAGTGGAAGAAGCAAGGAGGGTCGGTCGTTTGCTGCACAACATTGATTGAAGAAGTTCCCTAGCATCTAAAATTCCGCATTGATTTGCTTAGAATAGCGTCATACCAAGCATAGTTTTGAACATTTGATGGTGCGATCCATCACCATACTTTCATAATTCATCAAATACCACAATAAACTTTTTTCCTCCATATTCATCTCATCCATATTCTGCTGGCCCAAGCACTGTTTCACTCCCATGCCACAGACCGGTACTCTCGCCCCGTCCTTCCACTCCACTCCCCTCACCATCCCACGTGTCCATGTCGCCATTACCCTTCCATCCCCCACATGGCAAAAAAGACCGCGTTCTGTTGAGCCTCCATCAGGCTATATGTGCTGAGCTGCAATACAAAAATAGCCACGACATGGCAGTTCGACCACGAGATTTTACACACTGTGACACACGAAATGGCTGCTAAGGGCAACTCATATGTCAACCCCAGCTACTACCTTGTTTATTGGTCGGTACCACTTGCGGCATATGAAAAGTTGCGATGTGGCTGAGCCGACGCAAGCCGAGTAGTCTTTTTTTCGTACTACATTACCGGTTTCGACGCGGGAGCTGAGCTAATATGGGAGAGTATGCAGTGCTGGTTTTACTGCTTGTGGCATGATGGGTGCCGGAAGGGGAGTTAGCCAGGGGCACTTTGGGGGCGGGTGGGGGTGGGTTGTGGGAGAAATTTTTCTGTACTTGATTTTCCAGATGGGGTTTTGGGGTTTACATAAAGAGCATGGAGAAGGATTGAGCAAAGAAAAGTATCGACAAGTTCATCAGAACCAAGTCTACATAGTATCACTCCATTTACTACTCTCAACTACAACAACCTATCGAAAACGTTCATCAAACAGAAACGACCCTCACCAACTAAGCCTGCTCAAACCCTACAACCCTATAAACAAAATGAGTTCCACAAAATCCATCCCCTCCTTCTCCATCCCCGCAACCCCAGCCGCCCACTCCCGCCGCGCCTCATACGACTCAGCCCATGACGCCCACCACTTCGTTGCTCTACAGCAACAGCGCGAGAACGAGGAAAAGACACAGCATAAAATCAACACAAGCATCAAGAAGATGTGGGAGGGCGTCAAGAGACATGCTAGTGAGCATCATCGCAGTGTCAACGCTGCGTATATGGCGAGTTATGGGTGCGGGGCTTCGGGAGGTATGAGGAATTAGGGTTGGGGGGTCTCTTTAGGCTAGCAGTGCAAGGGAGAGCGTGGAGAAACGAGAAGGGAATGGGAAAAGGTATGGATTGTTTTTCGAGGATTTGTGTTGGACTTGGATTTGATGCGGGAAAGCGATATACCCCTTTACGAAAACGGGTTTGATGCGCCGAGGAAGGGAAGGAGGAAGAGGGGTCGAGGTAGTTGCATAGAACGGCGTTTGATGTTGTTGTTTTTTCTATATTCAGATATGAGGGGTAGTGTGGTTGAGTAGAGAGATTCATCTTGTATACGGAATTGAATGAATTTTATTTCCATATAGGCTATGTGTTTTATTTCAATGACGCAGCAACTAAGTCCTTGGATAAAAGAGACAAGAGCAGAATTCTTCATTACTCGGTGACACAGGGAATACAATACACACTTCAACACACATCACCGTCTCCAAGGCAATGGCTAATTCGTATAGACAAAGACAAAACAAACAGCTACGTTTAGTCTGGTTAACAAGATTTCTTTGTAAATTGAATCACGATCATCTCTCTTACAGACACACTTAGAAAAGCTGTGAAATACAGCGGCCACAGAAATGAGCAGTCGAAACAAACATGTGCCTGATGGCATAGCCCTACAAATGATACAGTAACGTGTCTGTTTGTAACTCTTACTGCAGCGTTGACTTCATCACCTGCAATTGATCGCGGATGACACGGCACTTGCTGCTGGTTCTTGGCAGCCAATCGGCGTTCTTGAATACAAAGTACGATAACAGAAACAACGCAGGTTTAGAAGCTCATATGCGCCGATCTGTACATATTCTTCTTTCGCGCATGACTATTACCTGAATTCTAAGTAAGACTAGGAGAAGACACACTGGCGATACGTCTGAGAGGTGATAGTACAGGCAGTAAGATAAAAAACTGGGAGGGCCCCTTCGAAGTATCTTACTTTAAACAGTCTGATAGATTGGCTACATCCGGCACTTGCTACAGAGATTAAGTGCTATCATGATGAGATCTATAGATGCAAGATTTCTATCCTAAGTGTCTACATAACGTGGGATCAGGGTCAGTATCAGGTACCTGATCAAAAATCTTCTATTTGACATCAAATATCTCTACATACGGTTGTGTAGAAAAAATTGAACTAGGACACAAATACTGGATCACTAGGACTATGAAGGAACATCCGTAGCTTCAGCGGGACGAATAGCTTCTAGAAGGTCAGCAAATCTGAAAATACCTTAGATAGCAGGTGTTATGGTTTCGGTTGGTGAATTTCCTGCTCTCCTGATAGCACTAGAATCGTCGTAAAGAATTGACTTTGTGTTACAACTTGATCACATGCTAATCCGATACGACCTTTTAATTATCCAAGGCAACAATATGCCGCATGGAACTTGAAAGTAGGAATTGATCTGCCACAACCAGCTGGGAAGCAGAAAATCTATATCCCAAGCACTACCAATTATCGAATCGAAAACCACATCTCATATCCGCCCAACTACTCAACCCGGAGCTAATCGCCTACTAGCGCCGGACTTTACACGCATTACAGCCTACAACTGCATGACCCAAGCCCACCACCAATGCCATGCCGTAAGCTGAGCACTGTATTCCTTACCCGATACTAAGTACAACCACACCCCCGCACTCTTACTTACCCCGATGAGCCCCCGCCATACTACTTAAAGTGCCCCTCGCCTCTCTCACAGGAACTCTACGACGAACAACGAAACAAGACCGCCATGGCAACAAAACCCATCCCCTTCATCCTCTGCGGCCGAACCCCTCAAATCGCAAAAGCAGTACGCGAAGGCGTGGCACCAGAATACCACGGTGAGTTGTTCTTTTCTCCCCTCCCCCCCCCAAAAGCAACATCAACAACTCTCAAACCACACCACTCGTACCCACCATACCACATATACACATCCCAAACTAACTTCACCCCCCCTTCCCCCTTCCTCCTTACAGTCCTTCACACCTTCCTCTCCCTCGAAGAAGCCAAGTCAAACATACCCCTCCTTCTCTCCCCCACCAACCCCTCCCGCCCCGTGGCAGTCGTTCTCGGCGGTGGCTTCGATGACGCCATGTTCGCAGAGATAAAAGAGGCGTGCGATGCAGCACAAGGGGGAGATGAAGTCGCGTGGCTACGCACGGATATAACGGGCAAGGTAGAGATGCCGGATAGGAAGGATCATGAGGCGTATGGGAAGGCGATGGGGGCGAGGTTGAAAAGGGGACTGGAAGAGTTGGGGGTAGGGAGGGCGGAGAGGGTGAAGGGGGGCGTACATTTTTTCTAGGGGGCGTGTACTGTGTTCAGTTGAAACTATTTAGTACTTGGTTCTTTTTCTAATCATTACAGAAACGCCGGTGAATCGGTTCCCACAAATTCACAGGTGGTTTGAGAAAACCCGCTGAGTTATGAAAAATGAGAAGGTGTATTAATTGCTACCACGCTGGATAATCTATCGTGGGCCTTTCGCTCAACTTTCTAAATCATACAACAAACAACCGCCAGTACGAAAGTTATACACAAACGCCTTGCCTACGGCGTCTTCTCCGTCTCCATTCGCTTTAGCTTCTACCCACTTATCCCTATACCCTAACAACAGATCGTGTAACTCCTGGAGATATTTCCGCTCCGCTAGCGGCATTCTTTGGATGAAATAACGCCAAGAATCCGGATCGCTGAGCCGCGTTTCCTTGAGAAGACTCATGACCTCTTCCTTCGATTCAATGGCAGCGATGGGTGCTGATTGAAATTCTGAAAGGAGTTCTGTGGAGCGAGACTGCGCAGCTTCGACAATCGACCACTTGTTCGACTTCTTGGAACGGTGTTGGGCGATGAGAACGTCGACGTTGGCCTTTGCAGTGTTGGACTTGTTAGGAGCTGGTGCTGGGACTTTGATTTGGCGAGCTGCTGTGCCTTCCCGTTCTTCTCGGTCGCGGAGCTCGTTGCGCAGATAGTTGAGGAGATTGGAACTGTGCATGTCTGTGTCTTCCTTTTTGGCAATGGACTTCACTTTGAGCTCGGGTTTATCTGGTGCGACGCCGTGCTTGATCACGATAATCCAGCTGTGTCTGTCATCTCGATAGTGGCGGAGTATGTCCTCAATAGAATGCGCATCGATAGCGAGCTCAGCCGTATAGCCGTGAGATATAAGCTCTGATACCATTTTGATCCCGGTCGTTCGGAGAATGCTTGGATCAAAACTGGCGACCAGGCAATCGCAGCGGCGAGGCATCCATGAGAGAGACGGGGTGTCGTCGTCGGCCTGCTTCTTCAAAAATATTGACTTTTCTGGCTTCTTGATGTATCGAGCCATGGAGTTGACCAATCTATCCCACCCTAGGTTTACACCAACTGCGTGATATGCAGGTAGCGGATGCGCGTGACTAGAACCAGTTGGCCGATATTCTTCAATCAGCTTGTCATACCTTCCGCCTGCAGCAAGCACTTCTCGTTGCTTGGTATCAAATAGGCATTGGAATAGTATACCCCCAGCATAAAACCTCTCATTGAAGCTACTGAGGACATTGATGTAGACCTTCCGCTTCACATTCCAGTGCTTCATGTAATTGATTACGGAGGAAAGGTGTCGGAATATCGAATGCGTTCGTTCGAGGTATTTTGTTCCCTCGAAAAGTCGCTGCAGCTTCGCAAAGGCTTTTTCAGGTGTGTCGCGCCAGTCAAACCTTGCCAAGTCGTCCAGCGACGTTGATGCAATACCGATGTCGGAAGAGCGTAATTCATTGCGGATAGAGTGCCAGTTGTTCTTCAATATGTTGAGCTTGCTGAGAACGGCCTTGACCGCCGTACGCTTGGGAGCAGGAATTCTGCAAAACTCCATGACAATTTCCAGAAGATCGGCGTGATTAAGGTGAAAACACATTTGTGTCGATCGGAACGAAGGAAACTCATCGATGATTTCATCGACAACCTTCAGAACCTCTGATTCCTTGAGAGCAAGATCAATCGCATCATATGAGACAATGTCAAAGTCTGCCTCACCGTTACTACGCGGAGCACTTCCAGTGTAGTTTTCACGGTAAACCTGACCGATTGTAAATGTCTTCTCCAGGAAACCACCTCCTCGGCCGATGCTACGAGCATACGGTAACGTGAGATCGTAAGGGAGCTGGACAAGGGTTCCAGAAGGGTCAAAGAGCTTCACAACACTGCTGTTCGCATAGTGATCAGACCATGGTAATAGGACTTGGCGCTGGATCTCTACCGCGCCATGGCCCCGGAAGATCATAGCTAATCTGTCCTTGACGAGATTCTGTAGAAGCACCTCATTTGCCTTGATTGTCTGGTTAGCCGTGCCGAGGTCCCAGGCATAATCTCTTGCTTGTGTGTCAGGCTTGTGAGAGAAGAGGGCAGCCATCATCTTTGCATAGTGAGGAGAGTTGCGATCAGAAAGAGCCTTGATGGCTTCCTTAACAGCCTCATCCTCCATCTGAGCAGGTACTTTACCACTCCTCAAGAGCTCAGTACAGCTAGGTCTTTCCGACGGCCGGTGGCTGATAAGAGATTCGATGATGCTTCCTTGAAGTGCTTTCTCAGGAGCCCCGAACTCCGGGGGAAGTTCATGCTTCCGCTCGCGTAATGATCGGATGACCTTGTCTCTCTCCATGGCAGTCCTTAGAGGAAAACACATCTCAAAGAAAATGATACCCATGGAGTACATGTCCACCTTGTTGTTGTAGTCGCCAGTGACACTAGAGCTTAGCTCTGGGGCCACGTAAAGCGCCGTGCCCACGCTTCGTGTCATGTCACCGCCATTATGGCTGTCACCGGAGGATTTTGCGTCTGGTCTCTGGTATTGTCCGCTGGTGGCCAGTCCAAAATCACCGATTTTGGGGATTTTAGCCAGGTCAATAAATACATTGTCCGGTTTGAGATCCCTATGGATGATGCCATGTCCGTGTATGTGAGCGAGACCTTCAAGAATCTGCCTAAACAGTCTCCAGTACTCTTCTGGGTCGTCGTATAATCCTCCACGAATGAGATCACGAAGCGTACGCTTCTCACAGAATTCCATCTGGATGTAGAGAATCGATCTTGACTTTGAAAGGTTGGAGTCGGATAGCGTGCGTCTCTTGATTCCCGGTGGACTGTGGCCGATGCTAGCGGAACCCTCGTCCTCTGTGGTAGGTTAGTACAGTATTGAAGAAGAAGTACCAGAAATCATCTACTGACCTGAGTCTGATCCAAAGATGACAGCACCGACATCTTCATCCGACTCTGTATCAGATCCAAATTCAATCTTGGGATACCCGCTGGAGCTGATGAAATCCAACCCGCCACCGCTCTTGCCGTGAATCCCGCCATCAGTCGTAGTCGTAGTCGTAGTTGGGGAAACGTCCGAACCCCAATCAGAATCATCGCCGTCTGATGATCCAGAGTAGTCGTCATCGTAGTCCGCCTCGGCTTCAGGCCATGCTGTATAATAACGCACTACACAACTGTGATTGAGCCGAGATAGAAGCATAACCTCGGAGAGGACCTCGCTTAATGCAGCAGCGGATTTTTGTTTGATCTTCTTGATGGCGTAAGTGCGGCCATCAACCTTGTTGCGTGCCTTCACAACCTCACCATATCCACCTTTTCCCAACCGACCTTGCTCGACCCAGTCATTCGAATATCGTGAGTATGTTGGGACCATACCAGAGGAAGATTCACGCCGTAGTCTGTATCGACCCAGTGAGGTTGACGAATTCCTAGATCGTACCGGAGTGCGTGGTCGCTCGTAGACATCAACGTCATCGCGAAGAAACTCGGAGGGGATGAGGTCAAAAGCAGAGTGTCGCTTCTTGGGATCCGGCTTGAAGAATTTGCGTAATATTTCCTGCAACGATTCCGAGCAGCCAAGAATATCGGACAGGTCCTTTGGAGAATTGTATTTCTCCGGTACATCGAGGCCAAATAGCATCTGGAGGAAAACAACTCCCATATCCCACACATCTGTCTTGCGGGTGTGCTGCAAATCCTGGGACAACTCGGGAGCTATCCAGTAGAATGTCCGTGGGGGCTTTGTCGTCCGTCTGTCCTTGGAGAAGCTTTGTAGACGATACAAAGAGTCTTGAAAGCTAGCATCGGTCAGATGTACGCTCATCCCACCACCTGAAGACCTCTTGAGCAGGATGTTGTTGGGGTGAAGACGCTTGTGCACTACGCCGTTTCGATGGTAAAAGTCTAGCGCTTCCAGAATCTCGATGGTCCAGGAACGAACTCTGGCGACTTGGAGCGGCCCATCATCAGCGAGTCTCTCGCCCAGAGAACCTCTGTCGGCGTGTTCCATCAGGATGCTGATTTCCCACCCAGCGTCTGGCATGTTCTCTACCTTAAAATCCAGAACTGTCATTATAGCAGGTTGTTGCAGCCGCTTAATCTCCTCCATCTCGTCTTCAAATGCCATGATAGCCTTCTTCAGCCCAGGGTCAGCAGCAGCGTTTCCACCACCGACTCGAGCACGCTTCAATACTAGCGTGAGTGCTACGGGCGTACCCATTGGCTTGACTAATAGTTGTTCGGTAAGGGGCCCGGAGCGGAAAGGGAGCGGATTCTCAACTGCGGTGCACTGAATGGTAGTATCCTCGTGCTGGATGGAAGTGGTCCGGTCAAACGAAATGTAGTTGATGCCGTCTCCGTTGGGAAAGTCTGGTGGCGGGGTCATGACTGAGGCGCGGTTCTTCTTGCGCTTCGCCATCAGATCCTTCCTTCGCATCTCATCACCAACCATTTGCCGCAAAAGCCGTTCCTCTTGCGCCTTCTCCTCATCCCTCTTCCTCTGTAGCTCAGCTTCATGCTGTCGCAACTGCTCGGCTGCAGCCGCTTCTTGCATGGCTCGTTCAGCATCCAGGTTTTCGTAGGCTCCGTCAGTTTGGCGGACTGCAATCTCATCCTCAAGTATCTCTTGGATCCCGGTCGCTATGTCGTACATCATGACCTCTCCGACCAGCTCCTGAGGCCGGCGTTTCAGTAGGCCATAGAGCTTATCCCAAGTGGATTTTCGCAAGCTGCTGCAATCTTCCAAAGTCAACTCGGGTAGCGATCTAGGGTAAGTAGCTGTAATCTTTGCACAGAGTGTAACGAATATGTTTTCATCTGAAATGGATGTAAGTTTCACGCGCAACACGCGATCAGTAGTTTTCTGTCTTTAAGTTAGAGGGTGAACTGACAAGGGGCTGAGTGGCGTGGTTCTTAAATGTGGGGTTGGGTACGTACACTCCATGCACCCTTGGCTTCTGATTCTTCATAGTCGTCCATAAAAACAGCTTTTAGGACTTCGCGCTCATCCTCCTGTGCCTTTTCATAGGTCTCGGAGGGCTGCAAGGTGAGCGGACGTGGCATGTCCCCAGCGGGACCCGCCGACCGCGTGTCATCGGTAAACTGGGGTGTGGATACATGGTGTGCTTGTTTCTTGTTCTTTGGTGTTTGAGGCGGTGCCATAGTGGGCTCTGGTGGATGATTGAATGGGCCGTCATACATGTGGTATTGACGGATACGGACAGACTAGCAGCCATGGCTGCTGCCCTTCACATTGCAGACATTTTGAGTGGTTAATTTGGCAGCGAAAGGGGATGAAGTATGACGGAATGTAGAAAGTTTGCGGCCAGCGCATGCGCAGGCATGAAGTAGCGGTCGATGGGGGCGATATGTTGGCGGGCCCCGCCATCCTGGAACCGTTCCGCGTCATCCCTGCAGGCACACCTTCAGCCGCCAGACGCGACTTCTCTGTGTCTCGATCACGGCAGGAGCCCCGACCAGCACCATCACGATTTGGATCTTCACGAAAATGAGCCTCGACATGGTCGCATAGCGTCTTCGAATGTGTTAAGACCTGTTTCCTTCATGTGTAGCTTGGATTGCGGTGGATCTCTTGACTAGCAGCCCCCAAAGCCCTTGTTTTCAACAAATAAACAAGCCGCCAAACAAACCCCATCCTTGTTCTCAGCCAGGACCACCATCCTGACCACCACCACCACCACTACTGCTCCTCGCCTCCTCCTCCATACCCTAGCCCCGATACCGCACTCAAACAGTCACGTCACCATGTTTTCGTGGATTACTGGTCCACGTATCACTAACGTAATAGAGGACCTGCAGCCTGGTTCGTCACATTGTCGTGCGCGCCAGCCGAGATCTGCTAACAATAAAAGAAAACAACTACGAGTCCACCTTCATTGAGCCACCAGAGACACCAGCCCATCAGTTTGCTGTCAAGGCCTTCAAGCACGCCATATTTGGGACACCTGCGCCCGAAGACGCCGACGATGTATCCAAGAAAATAGAGAGAAAGGCAAAGATAGACGCAGCAAACGCCAAAGCCTTCGTACTTCCAGCGCCCAAAGAAAATGACCCACCCATATCGCCGTCGAAACAGCCAGGCGGCATCCTTATGACACCAGGCACTGCCAGCAAGGGGCGCAAGCAAGTCTCATTTGGCTCGCAAGTGGTGGACAACGAGGGCAAGCGCGGCAACATTGGCAAGAGCGGAATACCCAACGACTGTCCAGGCAAGTTTCCGAGCCCTTGGACCCCTGGCATACAGTTGAAGCTCGACTCCGAGAGCGAAACACGACCACGCACTCGCCTCACCGAGGCCCTTCTGGACGCACGCACGACGACCCAGCCAAAATCGGGTCAAAAGCCCAAAGCGCGAGACGATAGCGACATTACGATTGATCTAGGAGCCCCGCGCTCTGAGTCGGGAAAATACTGGAAGGAGCAGTACGAGAGCTATGCGGACAAGAGCGAGAAGGAGATGAGAAAAGTCATTGCCAAGCAACAACTTGCAAGGAAGTTCGCCATGAAGAAAGATGGTGAAGTAACCGAACTAGTGGCCAAACTAGAACAGGAGCGCAAGCGGTATAAGCAGCGTGAGATGGAACTAGAGCAGCAGAACAAGGATCTCCAGGAGCGCCTTCGCAAGGCCATGTCAGAAAATATGTCATCAAGCATCGAGATTGCATCCCTCAAGTCGCGATTGGCGGTCCTGGAAGGCTCGAGCACTGCACCTTCAGGGCTCCTACCGAGTAAGACGCCCTTTGAAATCTACGAAGATGTAGCCAAAGACGTTTCGCGACCTCCTTTGCGCGGATTGGACCTGGACCACTCGTTCGCCCCATCCAACAGCATGGCATCCTCGACCAAGGAGAACAAATCGCCCATGTCTCGTCGTGTCCGCCGAGGTACTATTCCTGATACACTGAATCGACCAATTGTCCCTTCTAGATTCGGCACTGCAGAAGGAGAAACCTATGCACTAGAAAAGTCGCCCCGTCGTTTTGAGGTTACCATAGAAAAAGCGCTTGCATCCACTCAGCAGGAGAAACCACCAAAGTCGCCTCTGAAGATTCATAGATCCGAGCCAACAAAAGAGAGCCATACGCCCAAATCGATGGCTGCGATCCAGCGATCCAGTCTACTACCGATGCCATCACCGCCCAGCGACGACCTTTGGCTAGATGTGCACAACGACAGCCCAATAGGGCAAATGGATAAAATGGTCATGCCTATTTCCACAGGCCAACCATACACAAGGCCCGAATGGAACCCTCCGCCAAAGAAAAACCGGGTGTCAAAATCTATCTCAAACGACAGGAAAACAGAGACAGGCCAATCTCAGGAAAAGGTCGTCGTGTCAGAGAGAAGTGAGCAAAAGGCGGAACCCCAAAGGCGAAGAGATCATGCGACCCAAGATGCTACCCATATTTCAGAGCTCGAAGCAACGTCATCACAACCCAAAAGGGAAGTCAAACACGATTACAACACATCAAAAGATGGGGCGTTGAGGAGCACTGACAGCAGTTCTCGCCAACCTCGTACCGATCCCAAAATCGATGGTAGCAAGATCACGACACGTCATGCAGAAGGCTCCGCAAATGTCAAGAACGATCGAAACCAAGTCCGTGATCGGGATCCGAGGAAAAGGTTAGAGGAGAGGAGGAAATTGAGGAAGCAAGCTGCTACGAAGTGTTGATACATACCTTTGATTGTGGGGTTGGAGTTGGCGGCGCACGTCTTACTATGCTTTGGCCTGTCTTTCTGTTGTGTTTTGGCGACAAACACTTTGTCAATTGGAGTCACCTTTTACACCAGGGGTAGTTTATTCGGACACTACACGATACCTTTGCATGCTTTTCGCTTCCAAATTCATCTTATATTCACTCACTCCATGCCCCATGCACACACATTGCGATACGCTCATCTATCATCTAACTGGGTATCATGCCCCAAACGCCTCAGAAAGAAATGCCAACAACAAGCACCGTCGTCCAATGCACATTCTAAACAGCATCATCTACTTCTTTCCCGCCGCGATATCCTCCAACGCCTTAAAAACCGGCACAGCACTCTTCTCCACCTGACCCCTCTGAAACGCCGTCATCTTCCCTAGCACATACTTACTCACCACATTCGGATCCCTACTCTCAGGCCTCCCAATCCCAACCCCAACCCTCCACCATTTCACCCCACCAAGCTGCTGCTGACAGCTCTTGATCCCATTGTGTCCCTTTGCGCTCGCCGCCCCGTCCCTAATTGTGACTTTCCCCAGCGCAGACTCCAACTCATCATGCACAACCACCAACCGCCCCTGCAATCCGTTGTCCCCAGCCGTCCGCCGTATCTCGCGCAACCACTCGTTGTACGCGCGCTTGACGCCGTTGCCGCTCACGTTCATGAGGCTGGCGGATTGCCAGAAGGTCCAGTCTTCGTAGATATCGGTGTCGGTGGAGACGCGGCGGAAGCCTGTGAGACTGAAGGCGAGATGGGTGGCTTGCGGCCGCGATACGAGGCCCGAGAGGCCTTTTTGGAAGGGCGTGTAGTTTTTCGCGTGAGAAAGGTACGAGGTTACGATATGGCCAGCGGAATGTAGCGTGTTGGCGAAGGAGGGGCCTGGGTTGCCGATTGAGGCGACAAGGAGGGGGTAGACGGTTTGGGCGGCGGGCTTCGCCATTAGGAATTGTGGGAGAGTGGGTAGATGGTGGGTTTGCCTTGATGGGTTGGGAGAGGTTTGTTGAGCCGTGGATTCGACGTCGGTGTCAGTGGGAGTGGGTAGTGCGGAGTCACGGCGTTGTTTATTTTCTTTGCGCTTTTCTTTGCGACTTTGAGATGGGGGGTTTGGTGGAGGAAATAGGTAAGCAGCGCTGTTGTTGGTTGCGTGTGGTATTCGATTATGAGTGATGTCAAGACTGGAAACAGCGGCAGCAAGGACAATTGCCTGTTTTCTCCTTTTTTGTTCTTGCTTTTCTCTTCGGATTTGTTTGCGTGTCTTTTGTGTCTCGAACTCGCTGCAAGTATCACTGTCGTTATCGTCGTCTTCTTGCGCTAGAATTTCGGTGTTTTTGGCTTCAGTTTGCAGATCGGTGGCAGGGATTAACGGCATTGCTGTAGGGCTGGCCACGTGCACACGTGTACACGCGTCCGACATTTCACTGGAGAAAAGTGAAAGTGGTAAAAGAGTGATAAACACTACACTACGACGGCGAGCGAACCCTTTGTACTAAAAAAAATTACACTATCAAACGGTTCCCTGGTTCGTCGTGGCCAGCACTGTGAAGCGCATTGCACACAGCCACATGTCGGAGTCATAGTGAGTTGATTGGTAAGGGCGCAAAGCTGACGGTCTTGCGGCAAACTGCCCCTTTCCCAGCTAAATCTCTAATCTGACATCATTAGTGATTTCCGAGCAATGATTTCGCAAATTTTATCTGTGAAATAGTGACTTTGGACGAGAATCGGACGAAACAGATCGCGGGCCTCTTGGCGCACATCATCATTCAGGAACAAGGGCCCGGAACGGTCGTCTTATGTTACTACACGACCGCGAGTCGCCACTCGCATGTGCACCACTACTTTTGTTACAGTCAGCGCCCAGAGGACTACTTACTTCCGATTAGTTGGATTTCACCATACTGGCGCTCCGCCCATTTTGAAGCCACAACATGTCCGGACGCCAGGCAACGCCACCGCGAGCAACTCGCTCAGCGGGTAGACTTCCACCGAACCCTCCTACTCCAGAGCAAATCAGACGTATGGAAGAGGCTAGGTTGAGGGCAAAGGCTGCTGCGCAACAAGCGCAATCATCGACGGCGCCCAAGACAGGCGAGAAGCGCGCATACTCGTCCATTACAGCCTCACAGACTCCATCCACAGTTCGAAATGCCGCCGCTGCATCACCGCAGAAGCGCGATCAGAATGGCTTTATACAGCCTCCGTCGAATAACTACATTGAGCCCGCGAAGAAATACGCTAGGTCGGACTTTATCGAGTATGACTTTAGTAAGATGACGGACACAAAGGGCGGTTTCTTGAGTACGGCAGATGACCCACATAACAAGGCTATGTGGAAGGGACAGCCAAAAGAGGAACAGAAGCCCGAAGGAATGACAATAACAGAGTGGGAGAGGGAGCGTATAAGACGAAAGTTACGCGCAAACAGAGCGGGGCCCTACGAGCCCGGCATCTCCATCCTCAACACCGTCAACGGCAAAGAAGAGGAAGAGGAAGAATCCGCCCTACTCGAAGCCGCCGAAACCGCCGAGATCGAAAGCGGCACCTTCAAAGGCAAATACGGCGACGGCAAACGCGACATCAAAGGCAAATGCCGCGAGTGCTCCAGTCTAGAAATCGACTGGAAATGGCAAGACACTTTCTCCATCTCCGTCTGCAACGCTTGCAAAGAAAAACATCCAGACAAATATTCCCTTCTTACCAAAACCGAAGCCCGCGACGACTACCTCCTCACCGACCCCGAACTCAAAGACGAAGACCTCCTCCCCCACCTCGAACGCCCCAACCCACACAAACAATTCTTCCACCCCATGCAGCTTTTTCTTCGCCTCCAAGTCGAAGCGTACGCTTTCAGCCCTGCGAAATGGGGGTCCCCCGAAGCCCTCGACGCCGAATACGCAAAACGCCAAGTCATCAGTAAAGAACGTAAGCAGAAGAAGTTCCAGAACAAGCTAGAGGATCTGAAGAAGAGAACGAGGGTTGAGGCATACAAGCGAGCGCGGCTGGCGGGGGATAGCGATGGCGTGCAGTTTGGCCAGAGGATCAGGGGGAGGTTTGATCGCCACGAGCATGAGTGGGGGAGGAGCGTGCTAGATCCTGAGACGGGCATGACGAAGAAGAGGTGCGGGGAGTGTGGGATGGAGGTTGAGGAGTTGGAGTTTTAGAGCGCGAGAGGAAAAGTGTTGCTGCTGCTACTGCTGCTGCTCTTGCTCTTGCTGTCGTTGTTGTTGATACCCCAGATATGCCATTCTTTGCATAGATTTGCACAAAATATAACGCATCGATCATGCTGCATTTGGCCTTGTCCCACATGCAATCTGCGACTGGCTCCGCTTGTTTTTGCTTCATCATGCCACGTTCAAACTATACGCCATATGTGCCTGGTTCTCGCGCCACGTCCTCACTCGCCAGACCTGCTGCATCAGCCTCCAAGCTTCAACCGTATTTATAATATTTCTATTTTTACACTTAGTCATCAACAACGGGCCGGTAACTCAGTGGTAGAGTGTAGGACTGCAGTTCTCCCAAAAACCGTCTTCCCGAAGTCACCGGTTCGACTCCGGTTCGGCCCTTGATTTTTTTCTTGACTTTTTTTTTGCCCTCTGTTAAAAAGGGCAGGTCGCTGGATTTCAGTACGAGATTAGTTAGTGTCGGGGGAAAAAACAAAAAAGCAAGGCATCTTGGCAACGCATTCTGGTTTTTTTTCTTCGGTTTGCGCTGGTTCCCCCTCTCGTGTAGCATCATGGCCCATGAAGCACTGGTCTTCTGCCTTGTATATTGGTGCATCGAGACCTCACAAAACAACTAGCTGGAAACAAGAATCATGACGACATCAGTCGTATGATGAATCGAGCATACGAACGACGTATTTTATTTGTATTAAGCTTGTCCATGGTCCAAGACTCGATAGCGCTTGTAACATTTGCCCCCCC
>JALPSE010000048.1:63116-80208 GCA_030558545.1 Bipolaris gigantea
TTCGGGAAGAAATTTTTTTTTTAAAAAAAGCAGCAACAACAACAAGAAATGCAAAGAGCCACCCAGTTTGTTTGTTTTGCGTCACCACCATCGCTTTTGAAGTTGACTCCCACATTTGTCAATAAAGAGAGAAAGAAAAACACAACAATACACAATGACTTTTTCTTATCTCTACAAGCTTTACTGAGTAACAGCATCAATTTGATACTTGGTTTCATACGCTGTCTTGGCTGTGCTAGTCAGCGATGCGAGTTCGCCGCTGGTTTCGCACATGGAGCGGAACGAGCCGCCGTCTTTGCGGACGAGATCGTATGGGTGGCCGTACTCGAGGACCTCGCCTCTATCGAGAACAAGGACCTTGTCGTAGTCGATGATAGTCTGAAGACGATGGGCGATGGTAATGGTTGTGTTTTTGATCTGGCGGATAGTCTCTTGGATCTTGGCGTCGGTGGCGTAGTCAATGGAGGCTGTGGCTTCGTCCATGAGGAGGACCTTGGGGGCTTTGAGGAGCGCTCGGGCAAGGCACAGGAGTTGGCGTTGGCCTTGGGAGAGGTTGGAGCCAGACTCCGAGACGGGAGAGTTGAGGTTCCTGAAGGGGTTCTTATTGTCGGCTTCCATGGCAGCTTGTGCTGCTACATCCTTTTGGTCAGCAATGCGTCCGTTGGGCATTACCACTACCGTGTCCTCCTGAGTCTCGCCCCGATCCCAGTCGCGGTTGGCCAGGATGGAACCAGGGTTGGTAGTGGCAGCACTGTAACTTGCATTCACATCCGCGGTGACAGCGCCGGTTGTGGGGACTGGGATCTGGATAGCACTAGGGTGGGCAGGCTCTACAGGCGTCGAAGCGCCGGATGTAGGTTGTGAAAGTGACGATATAAGATTGACTTCGCGCAGGGCTGTATAAATCTCCTCATCGGTAAAAATTGAGAAAGGATCGAGATTGCTTCGAATCGTGCCGGTGAACAATGTTGGGTCTGGGTGGTGTCAGAAGATGCAATATTCAAAAAAAAAGAGACAGAAAACCAGCTTACCTTGTGGTACCATGACGACATTCTCGCGCAAGTCGTGGAGGCCAATCAACCCAATGTCGATATCGTCGATCAAAATCTTACCCTGCTCAGCCTCCAATGCTCGGAACAATGCAAGCGCCATGGAACTCTTTCCAGCACCAGTCCTGCCGACAACACCAACCTTTTCTCCGGGTTGGATCTTGAAGGTCAAATTCTTCAACACAAGATCAAAATCACTCCTGTATCGCGTGCTGTAATTGGCAAACTCTACAGACCCTTTGCTTGGCCAGTCAGAAGGCGGTCGGTTGGCTGGGATGACTGAGGGAGCTTCTTGGTCTACATCGAGATATTCTTTGACACGCTCAACCGAGTTCATGTTTTGCTCGTTAGCGGAGTAAAGTCGCACAAACCACAGCACGTTCTCGGTAAAAGTAACAGCGTAGGTAAGTGCCAAACCAGCTGCACCTGCATCAATGCGTCCAACACTGAGGACGACAAAGGCTCCGGAAAAGAAAGCAACCATGGCGCCAACCACGTCTACTCGGAAAGCGAGCCATCTGTTAGCGGCCCACAGATAGATGAAGGGACGATGTTGAGTATTGATCTTGTTGAGGTTTTCGCGAATGAAACGTCGCTCATCACCATAGGCTCGAATAGTCGTCATGCCTGATAGTGTCTCGCCGAATTGTTGATAAAGAGGGCTTCGGTGCACGGATTCTAATCGCTTCAGGTCGCGCGAGGAATTGATATAGAACCTGCCGATCATGAAGTAGAGAATAGAAATGAAGAATGCCGCAACCAAGAATCCAGGCGTGATGACCGAGATAAGAATAACAATGGTAATGATGGAAGCGAAGCAATGAACGACGCCGATAGCCACTGGCGCTACCTCTTGATCGACAGATTCAATGTCTTTTGAAAATCGGTTCATAAGTTGACCGAGTGGAGTCTGATCAAAGAAACGGAATTTTGCATGCGTAACCTTTTGGATCAGGCGCTCGTGCACTCGTCGTGATGCCGCCAGCGAACCACCGAAAAGGAAGCCCTCACGCAGGAACGTGATGAGCATGAAGACAACCCCCAAGATGGCGTAGACGCCAAGGAAATAGAGAGAATTAACCTCTGGGTCAGAGGCCCCGAATGTGGTCTGCATGGTGTTGTATGAGTACGAAGGCTGTTCCGGTTGACTGGAGAATGGAAAGTTCCAGCTGCAAGTACCACTGTTGATGCAGGTCCCGACACCACTCAGCGTTGGAACATGGGTGACGGGCGAGCGATGGTGGTTACCGTTTACAGCGTAGCCCTTGTCCGCGTATGCGTTTGCCCAGGTGCGAATCCACAGGTTTGTAGAGACGGAGGAAATCTGCGCTGCAACGAAAGCAATAGTGGCACCAACCCAGTAGTACCACGGGCCCATAGCTCGGAGATACATCAAGATGATACCTAGTTTCACGCCGCCTTCGGCTTTCGTCTCCTCTTGGCCGTTGCTGGCTGGCACCTTCTTAGTATCAGCCTTAGCATTGAGAGTGGTGTTGGCATTGTCAGCCTCGCTGTTGGCCTCTTGGTCACCTGAAGGAGCCTGAGATGGAGGTTTCGATGCGCCACGCGAGGCAGGTTGTGATTTAGTGAGATCTTCAGTGAGCTTTCCAGAACCGATGACTTCATCTGCAGTGCCTTGTGCGACTATGCGGCCGTTTTCAAGTACTACTGCGAACTCGGCATGGGGCAAGCAGAGACTGACGTTGTGCGTGACAAGAATACAGGTTCGGTTTGCCATGAGTCGACCATGGAGGGCATAGTGGAAGATCCACTTGGCAGTATGCGCGTCAACAGCGCTGAGGACATCGTCAAGGAGAACATGGCGGGCTTTGCTGTACATTGCACGAGCGAGTGAGATGCGCTGTTTTTGGCCTCCAGAGAGGGTCACACCTTTTTCGCCAACAACGGTTTCATCACCACCATCAAGAATTTCAAGATCTCGCTTCAGACAGCAGATATCAATGACTTCTTCGTAACGCTCCTGGTCCCATTCGCTTGCAAAGACAATGTTTTCTTTGACGGTGCCATTGACTAGCCAGGCTTGCTGGGCACAATAAGCTACACTTTCCGTGAGGCCAGTCTCAGGATCAGGGGTAAGATCTTCTCGGCTGACTCCTCCAGGCAAATAGACTTCGCCCTTTAGCTTTGTCATCTCGCCAAGCAGACCCATGAGCAGGGAGGTCTTTCCTGAACCAGTCGGACCGACGACAACATTGAGTTTGCCGGATTGGAACCTCACATTGAGATCGATGAGCTTAAATGCATCTGCAGCAGCTTGGTCTGCCATGTCTGCACCGCCCCAGCTGAAAGTACCATTCTCGAATCCAATCAAAGGCTGGCCATCTTCATCCTTTTTTTGAGTAATGAGCTGCGAATACTTGTCTGTCTCCGGCTCCATCAGGTACTCCTCAATACGGTCAACCGACACTTTGGATTCTTGGACGTGTGCAACCATATCTGCAAGTTGATCCAGAGGAATTCTGAGAATCTGGAACAGGGAGAGAGCGGTGAAGGCAACTGATGGAATCAAAGCTTTGTGCTCAATGTTGGTATAGACCAAGAAGGACAAGAACGTGATCAAAACAGGGGAGCCCGACCATATCGTGGCGGCCACAGCCCAGAGGATGTAGCGACGGCGCAGGTGCTTCAGCTCAATGTATCGCTTCTCGTTGATCAGTCCGATAAAGCGCTGCTCCCAGGCGAAGAACTTGATGATTCGGATATTGGTGAGCACCTCGTTGGTAGAGTGGATTCGTGCATCGGTAGCAGCGAGAATGAGCTTCTGGATCTTGGCAAACTGTCCAGCGACATACATGTTGACTGGAAGGAGGAAGACCATCATACCAATACCAGCAATTGAACTGTAGCCCAAAATGCGATAGAGCAAAAACACAGCGACAACGACCTGGACGGGTGTATTTGCCCATAGAAAGTGTAGATAGGCGCATATCTCGCTAACTTTGAAAGCGTCTACAGCCATAAGGTTGATGATGGCACCAGTGGTCACCTGAGCGTCAGATGTTGATTTTGCCTCGTCCTCGCCTTCGTCGTCAGATGTTTGAGACTTGTTGTTCTTCTTCTTTTTGCCAAAATTGAACATGCGCTTCAGTCCCTTGGGCTGCTCATCCTCCTTATCCGACTCTTGTTGCTGCTGCTGCTTCTTCTCTTCACCCAGCACCTTTTCGGTGGTAGCTCCTGCCCTGCGTTTCAAAGCTTTTGCGTAAATTTCCCCAATAATGACGGCTCGCAACCGAATGCAGATCTTGCGGCCAATCCAAAGTGCCTGTCCATCAGCCAGCGCCGATAGAGAACCGGAGACGAAAAGTAGGATAACGTAGAACCATGCAGCATTCGCCGGAGTCTGGTCTGGCTGCTCGACATACTCGAGGATAACCTTCAAAAGTAGTGTGGGCGCAAAAGTAAGGAAACCAGAGATGGCAGCCCACCCTGCTTGGATTAGCAGGCCGTGCTTGAAATGCTTCAGAAGGTGGTAGGCCAAGCTTGAAGTCTTCTTGACCTGGCGGTATTCTGCAATGACGGCTGCAGCCTTGTCTTTTGAAGGTAGATTCCAAACGTCTGAAAGCTCATATGTCTTTTTGTATCCTGTCCAAACAATGGGGTCGACCCAGCTGAAAGTGGCAAGGGAGAATAGGCTAGCGATGGGTTCCCGCGCTGGGGCAATGTCTCCTTCGTATTCAAGATGTACGGTTTTGTTGCCTTTTCTGGAGCAGAGGGCGATAAGGAAGAGCAGCGAAACGAGGGTGAAGTCGCCAATCATCAGCTTCTGATGCACGGGGGATCGGGGATGGATGACTGCCGATCGGAAAAGCAAGATGCTAAAGACCCATTGGCAGCCATAGATGAAGGCGGTGTGGTACCACAGCGGTGAGAAAGAGAAGCGACTGGTGCTGGAAAAGAGCAGACGGAGCGAGGCAAGAATAGCAACATAGGCCCAGACGGCGACACTGGCCATGGCGGCCGTGTTTGCGTGGGTGCCCCAAGCACGAGTTACGAGTATGGCAACGTGCAAACCCAGCTGTGTGAGAACTGCGGCTTCTTCTAGGACGACAATGGTAAATTGCCCGCGGGGCTTGTCGGCGGCGATTGTGGACATGGTCTTGACGGAGTGGAGGGCGAGGTCGAGCTGGCGGTCGAGGTCGTCGTGGGCATCGTCGTGGTAGTCATCATGGCCATTGTAGTTGGGGCCTCGCGGAGACCAGGGATTGGTGGCATCGTCGAGGGCGCTGTATGCGTGGTAGTGGCTGGATGCAGTCGCAGCCGAGTAGAGCTGGCGCAGCAGGAAGAGGAGCGATATGGCGCAAACAATGAGCGGGAATAACGTCTGGAGATAGCTGTGGCGCGCGTCAGTTTTGGCGCCTTTTGTTCGTAGTGGTGGTGGTGGCGCATAGCCAAACGGCGGCTTCAACGTACTCGCGCTCGAAACAGGTGGAGAAGTCGTCTATCCCCCAGAGCGGGCGTTTGCAGTGGGCAAACATGATGTCGAATGCTGGTGCTGCACGAGGCCTGCGGTGCGCAGCGGCGACGGAGGAGGAGGAGGTGGTGGTGGTGATGATGGTGGGCGTGTCCAATTGCGCCCAGGCCTCGCGCTCGCGCTCGTTATGGCCGAGCGGTGAAGTGCATCGGAGGGCGGCAGCGTGACTCGACGGATGTAAGCAGTAGTGATGTCGAGGCGGGTGTACAGTAGATAAACGACGGGCGCAATGCCTCTAGGCGCTGGGATGCACGGGTGACGCGGTGATTGCAGAGGAAGGGTGTTGCCTGCTACCGTGTGCGTGGCTAGTCGCCCCAAAAGCCTTTGCGCATGCGCACTGACGTCGAGGAGCGTGAAGGCCGTTGGTGATGTAATCCGACGCTTTGACCGATCATGGCCTTCTGTCCATTGCGCCTATACGCCTGAGCCAATTGGCCTCGACTGCACCCGACGACAGCAGCAGTGCGAGTGCCAGAGCCGCCGGACCAGCCGTGCCACCGCTGTTGCAGCTGGACAGATAAGTAAGTAGATGATACCAATACCGTCAAGCCATCGCCACCACTATTGCAGATGCAGCCGCAGCCGCAGCCGAGGCCACTTCCATGTGCATGCGCCCTCTTGCATGTGTATCGACACGCTCTCGGCCGTCCTACCACTACGGCCAACTCCGGCGCCCTCATCCGCACCGACCTTGCCTTGTAACCATGACCATGACCGCCTTATTCAGCCACCGCCATCAGTTCCCTCTAGCCCCCTCGTCTCGCATCGCCCGCCCGTTGGCAGACGGTACCTACAGCAGCCTAGCAAACGGTCGCAGCGGCCCATACGCCACGGTAGGACGGCGTCATCCATTACCCCACAACTTAGCCCCATCTGCAGCTCATGGATAAGCATCCCACATCACCTGTGACGCCGCCTGCAATGTCTGCTCTACCAAAACCACGCCTCTTCATCTAGTCGTGTCAGGTTCGAGTGAGACGTGTGTCGCTGCATCTCCTGATGTCTCTTGCCGTGCTGAACACTCAGTACACCGTCCCATGTTATACCGTACACGAACAGAGCCGGACGCTTTCGCTCGTCAAACAAGACCAACAGAAACAAACGAGTGAAGACAGAGTAAGAGAAAACCCCACTGCAAGACTGAGCTTCAAACAAGGCGACAAACCAAGAATGCGACCAGCCGGGGCGCGACGGCACGTGACTGTGTCTTGGCAGCCATGCCCTTTCCTATCGCAGCATTGGTCGCCTCCACAACTATGTCTTCGCATCTCACATCCACTTGCTGGGCTTAACTGGCGATGCCTACCTTCCAATCCAGTCCAATCGTTCAAAGCTTGTCCTATGGCAAGCTACAACCGCTGCGTGGAGGATGGGACACGTCTCCGGCTTACGGAGCCTTGGGTTCAGCCCACGGCGAGGCTTGGAGCTTTCCTCCGCCCATCCCGGTAAACAAGAATTCCACTAGCTTTTCTCAACATGTTAAGCCGTAAACACAGAGTACTCACCGTTGCGCAGCTGTCCATTTCCCTCGAGTCTTACTGCAAAAGTCTCAATGTGGTGAGGCCTGGGCCTGCCTCTGTCAACAACGACCGGTATTAGGGAAGCCGAAAGTACCGACCCATGCACGGACACAGAGCCGCCGTCTGCAGCGTATGCAAGCATGCACCCTGACTCTGCATTCCAAAGTCTCCGCAAACTATGCAGCTACTCAGATCATAAGAGCTAGGCTGAACGACAAGAGAACAAACACTGATTGGCCCAGCTGGGGTCTGGACTGGCGGAAGCAAAGACATGATCATTCCCACAGTTGGGATAATACGTACACAAGTAAATTGACTTCGCATGTCATCATCGGGTGGGTCCCGCATTCATACGTACCGTGTAGACGTTCCATGCATCCAAGCCTAGGCTCAATAACCCAAACGAGGAATCGCCAGTTCAGAAAAGTCAAACTCGTATCCAATCCGAGTCGAATTTTGTATTAGCCTCGATCATAAAGTACTAGGTAAATGCAGCAGCTACCGAGTGCCATACCTACAACACTCAGGAAGAACTCGATTGTTCAATCAGCTGAGCTATCCTGTCTTTACTACCCAAGTACGTCATGGAACTTCGGGGCGCATTTCGTCCGTTTTATTGGGATAATCGCAACGATCGCAGCCATGAGAGTTGTAAGGGCAATGCACTAAAACCCCATCAAACTTTAACTTTGATCGCTCTCTTTTACGGCACGTCCGGATACTCGCAGCGCCAACATCAACGACAATAGGGAGTGGAATATAATCTATCGCATAGGAAGAATCTGTCGCATCACAACCACCCATACTTGCTCTTTCTTAATAGTCTGTACCCCATAATGCAGTCCTCACCAGTGCTTGCAGCAGCATTTGTTGCCTTCTTTAGCCTTTCGCCTGCTTTGGCCCTCCCTCCCGACGTCGATACTCGCAACACCATCAAACGCGATGTAGCAATCATTGGTGGAGGCTCCTCCGGCATCAACGCCGCCATCCTGCTCAAGGACGCTGGCAAATCTGTCGTTGTCATTGAGGCCAAGGCTATCCCAGGTGGCCACACACATACTTATACCGACCCTGCTACTGGTTTGACTACAGATAACGGTGTCATCATCTGGCACAATAACACTCTTGTCAACCAGTATTTCCAGCGCTTCAATATCCCACTAGCCCCCGGGGCGACTACTGCTGGCGCAAACATCTTTGTCGACTTCAAGTCAGGCGCTATCGTCAACGGCACTGCTCAGCAAGGTAACCAGCAAGCCCTCGATCAAGCACTTCAGAAGTATGCTGCCTTTTTGTCCAAGTACCCTCAGCTCGCTACAGGCATGTTCTTGCCCAAGCCTGTGCCCCAAGAATTGGCCATGCCCTTTGGTCAACTAGTCCAGCAGCTCGGCATCGAGGCAGCCATGCCACTCTTCACTCGACTCAACACCGGCCTTGGTGATCCCTTGACCATTCCTGTTGTCGAATTTTCCCGTGTACTCGGCTTGCCCCTGATTCAGCAACTCGGCGGAGCGGGCTTCGTCACGACAGCACGCAAGAACAACAGCGAGCTCTACCTCAAGGCTGGGGCTGAGCTTGCCCAAAGCAACAGCATCTTGCTCTCCTCCCGCGTCATTGCCTCGGATCGCAAGCAGTCCGGCGCCCAACTCGTCGTACAGACGCCCGAGGGCATCAAGTACGTCTGTGCAAAGAAGCTTCTGATTTCCATTCCTCCTCGCCTGGAAAACCTCAAGGAACTCAACCCTACCCAAGCCGAGCGCCACGTCTTCAGCAAATGGCTCAACGCCGGCTACTACTCCGTCATCCTCAAGAACAGCGGCTTGCCAGACCTCGAGGTAGACAACATCAACCCCAATAGCCCCCTCGGCATCCCCGACCTCCCCGCTGCCATCTTCGCCGGCCCCAGCGGTATCCCCGGCCACACGACCTTGTTCTACCAAATCCAACGCTCACCCGCCGCCTACGCATACACCGACGACCAAATCAGGGTCTTTATCCTCGCCGACCTCAAACGCCTCCAGACGGTCAACCGGGCGCATGCAAATTTTACTCAGACTCGGCCCGAGTTTGTGGTGACGAGTGCTCACGTCCCCTTTTACCTGCAGGTCTCCGCACACGACATCCTAGACGGCTTCTACAACCAGATGAATGCGCTGCAGGGCCAGTTCAACACGTTTTATACGGGCGCTGCGTGGAGGGGTCAGGATAGTAGTATACTTTGGGAGTACAACAAGTCGGTTCTCCTCCCCTTGCTGCTTAAGAGCTTGGAAGAAGCGTAGATGCGTCGTGGTAGGCTTGTTTTTTCCTTCTCGGCAAAGACGAATGGGGTAGGGGGTGAGGGCTTAGTTTCAGGCAGAGGGTTGTATGTTTCTCAAGGCCAAGATGAAGAAATGGTAGCGATCAAATGTACATGTGATTATGTGGTATGGTTTGTTCCTGCCTTTTCAATGGTCAATCTGCATCACTTCATCACCTGAGACGTACATTCATCACTTTGTTATTGTTTTGCAGCACCAAGATGTGAATTGCGAAAACAAAAAACTCGGGTTTGGAAATTTGGTAGTTTTCGCCGTGAGCGCATCGGTAATTCCCCCCTCCGCCTCGGGCCTAATAAAAACAAATACGCACGCCACAGTTTTGATCTCATGTGAGAGTGGATTGCCGACAAGGAAGAAAACAACCACACATCTTCCAAGAACTACATGCATGATGAAGGGAGAACCAGGGGCTTTGACGACTTTGCATAAGCAAGACTAATGGTGAATTTCCATGCCTACGCGCGAGGCTTGGCTACAGGGGTCCATGGGGAATACTTGTTCTTGACGCTATTTGCAGAGTCAGCAAAACAAGGGATTCATCGCAAAAGATGGCAAAAAATGGACGTGGGGATCTAGAACGTACGTGCTGTAAGGCTTGTATCCGGATCGACTCCAGGTAAGGGTAGGCCTGTGCTCCTTTGGCTCCCAAACGCGGACCTGACGCTGCAGAAGCGGGTCTGCGGCTGGTGACTTGTCAACCATGTATGACATCCAAGCGTGCCTGTTAGAAGATCCCCCCAAAGTCAGAAAAAATGCTCCTTTACAATGATTAATAGAGGGAGGAAGCGTACCATCCGGGCTCGATCTGGGAGCTGTACAATTGCGCATTAATATAAGCACCGCATCCTGTCCAGGTGAACACTCACGGATCAAACTCCTTGTCCTTGTAGTCTACCCAACGCGTCCGCACTGTCCCATGCAATTAGCCACCATTGTTCCTCTCCCTACGGGCTCCCTCCAGTCGAGATGATGGTAATCCTTACGCGGCAGCTCCTCCTCCAGATTCTCAAAGAACTTGTTGCCGTATCTGTCCGTGCCAATCAAGGTTCCGGCTTTGGTATCACCTGCAATGCATCAGCCCCGCGGCTCTCTTTTCCATACTTGCACCGATAGCCGGGTGCGAAGAAGGCGTACCGATGTTCTGTTATAATCGAGAAGCGAATCCATCAGTTTATATTTCGGGGAGGAGGCATTTTGGAAAAGGAAGGGGGGTATTTCATGAGCGTACCGCCATTTGGTGGGCATATTCCTAGGTCATAGTTAGTGATGATGCTACTGCAAGAATGTAGCTAGGATGGAAAGCTTGCCTTGATTCCGATCCGGCGCAGGTTGCGCAGCGTTCTCATGAGCGTCGACATGGCGGCTGTGGTGCGAGCTGGTTGATGGTCGCTGGTGGCCCGCTCGTCGGACGTCGCTGACGCGCGATTGATGATGCCAAGACTGATACTCACGCTATACCTTTTTCTTACCTAGCGCGATGATGTCCTTCGTTTCCTAGAGTGCATCCGATGTTGATACTCCGTGCCTTGCAGCATATATCAATTTTTTCGACAGTGTGCAGCGAGGGTTTCAGGGACGATGATAAGTCGAGGCCTGTTGAGAATTCAAGCGCCGCGGATTGCGGGGAAAAGGGCTTTTTGTCTTCCTGGAAGACTGACCAAGACGACGAGGAGGTATTCGACTTCAACTGCGGGAGTGACGTCGCAGGCGCCACAGAGCCAGGCGGCGATGCTGGCGACAATTACTTCCGATCTGGATAAGATTGCTCCGAGGTTTGACATGCAGCCCGAGCAGATTCATATTATTCAGACACCTGCTGAGTTTTATCAAACGCTGAAAGTAGGTTGATATCTCCTTGTTTTCTACCCATGTTTGTCCTTTCAAGTCTGTAGGAGATTCTCAGTCGTTTTGCAAACACTCGAGTTATCAATTCCCCTCGTTCATTTTTCGCGTCATTAGGGAATTGTCTTTCTGGTGATGAAGATTCCTATGAATGCACTCCCTCTTTCTTAATATCAAGGGAGCAGTCGCAGGGATGAGCTATGTGGTAGTGTCTCACTTCCTCTCGATTCAATAGCCTTAGAAGACAGACCGTGGGAAACAACGTGAGACGGCAGGACCCAACACTCGCCATTCCAACCCCACTAACCTACCCCAGGACAAAATCTCAAAAGCCCAACACAGAATCTACCTCAGCACCCTCTACATTGGAAAGACAGAACACGACCTCATCAGCACCATCCGCGCAGCCCTCCTCAGAAACCCCAATCTCCACGTCTCCTTCCTAACAGACGCCTTACGCGGGACACGAGAAACCCCGAACCCATGCACAGCCTCCCTCCTCGCCCCTCTAATCACAGAATTCGGTCCTCAAAGAGTCCAAATCCGCATGTACCACACACCCAATCTCACGGGTTTGCGCAAAAGGTACATCCCAAAACGAATCAATGAGGGCTGGGGCCTCCAGCACATGAAACTCTACGGCGTCGACGACGAAATCATCATGAGCGGCGCGAACCTCAGCGAAGACTACTTCACCAACCGCCAAGACCGCTACCATCTCTTCCGCTCTGCGGAATTGACTTTGTACTTTGCCAAGATCCACGACGGCGTGTCCGCTCTGAGCTTCGACATCCAGCCGTGTGACACTCCGGGCGCAGGCGGATACAGCATGTCATGGCCCTGTTCCAACGCCGGCCCCAGCCCTCTGGAAAATCCATCGTCGTACAGAAAAGCAGCAGAGAAGCATCTGTCGCACCTGCTTACCCCTTCCAACCGGCCCCCTTCTTCCTCGCAAACAAGCTCGGGTTCGACCGTAACGACAATCCACCCCATCCTTTCCCTCGTCCCCCTCCTCCCCACCTCCACCGAACTCCCCGCCCTAACCTCCCTCCTCACTACCCTCGCCCACACCCCGTGCACCTGGACCTTCACAGCCGGCTACTTCAACACAACCCCCTCCTTCCGGCGCCTCCTCCTCGCCACAAGCCCCGCGCACGGCACAGTGCTAACCGCGCACCCGCACGCCAACGGCTTCTACGGGTCCAAAGGCGTAAGCGGCATGTTACCCGCCGCGTATACGCATTTGGCAAAGACGTTCCTGCGGCAGGTGCGGCTGCAGGGGCTCAGCGATTCGATTGTGCTGAAGGAGTGGAGGAAGGGCAAGGTGGGCGACGAGGGGGCGTGGACGTATCACGCCAAGGGGATTTGGGCTGCGCTGCCTGCGTCGTCGGCGGCGGCGGCGGCGGCGGATGCGGCGGTCGCCGGGGACAACGAGGGCGATGCCGCCCCGTGTCTCACGGTCATCGGCTCCTCCAACTATACCAAGCGCGCCTACGAACTCGATCTCGAAGCCAACGTCGTTCTCTCCACCACGGATCCCGGGCTGAGGAGGCGGTTGGGCGAGGAGGTCAAGTGGTTGGGTGAGCACGCCAAGGCGGTTGATGAGAGGGAGTTTGACAAGGAGGAGAGGAAGGTGGGGATCAAGGTGAGGCTGGCCATGTGGGCGGTGAGGGTGCTTGGTGGGGCGTTGTAGGCCATGGTCGGTAGAGAGAACAGAGAACAAGACCATCGTGTCTAAGCCGTGGATCGATGCTTCTCCTTGTACGAGAGACGCACTGTAGGAATATGTATTACGAGTCAAACCCACAATCATCACAAGAAAAAAACCAAAAGGCATGGAAAATCAGATTCCACAAGTTGGGATTTCCGTCCCTACCATTTGTTCAGCGTTATTTCGTGAGCTATGTAGCGGGTATCTAGATATAGGGCATGGAAACGTGGGGTAAAAAGAAAGAAAGAAAGCCAAGGTGGGAGTGTATCATTCCCCACGGTCCCAATAGCTTCATGTCTACCAGCCATTATCAAATCCCAGAAATCCACGACCCCCATGTAACATTGAGACTACTAGCCGTCTCTACACTCGCATTGACATGATATGAAATCATATGTCGCAAGAGTAAAATGACTGCCTCTCACTAGGAGAGAGTCGAACAGTTACGAGTGGCTTTCCAGACTACCAGGCCTCGATCACCAATAACACGGTTGATGGTGTTCCAAACGCCGTCGTCGGCGAAATCCATGTCGTCAAGGTTGAGGTGCTGTCGGTAGCTCCACACTTCTTGTAGTCGAACATCATTCTGCTTGGTTGCATCTTGGTATGGCTTCAAGAAGTAGGCAGATCGTGGTGCTACAAGATACGTAGCACCTTGATCCTCGACTCGTGGAGGTTCTCGAGTCCGACAAGGCGGTAGCGCTTCCTTTACCCTTTCGAGCATCTGCTCACCCGGACAGCCCATCAAATCCACAGTCTTGACTTGTCCGTTCTTGCCGTTTAGCAACCAGGTAGGCGGACTGTAGGTTTTCCACCAAAAGGCATAGCTGATAGTTTCGTTGGTCTTGGCAATGCCGATCTGCACAGGCACGATGCCGCCTTGATGATAGACGCCCATCAACAATCCCAAGGCTACGTTGAAGATGACCCACGTCGCAATCCAAGGCTTTTTAAAGGGCGGGTTCGGCACGCGGATCGAGGACAGGACCAGGGGTACTGCGGGCAACAAGAAGCGCGCCTCCTGGTGTGGGAAGATGCTGAGCAGGGCGACACCAGACAGGGCTGATATCAGGTTCATGGTAATGTGTGCTTTGCGCAGAAAGAACAGAAGCGGAATGGCGGGTCCGAGTAGTTGAGGAAGATTGACCAGCAAGTGCTGATAGCGCGGATGTATGCCATGCTGGGCGAGATTCTCGGACTGGGAGTTGTAGAGGAGGTTGTTGAGGGGTGTAATGACAGGAGTAGTAAAGACCTTGGAAAAGGTGAATTCGCCTGGGATATAAAAGGCCGTGTCGATACAAACGGCAAGGAAGACGGTGGCAAGGGCAAATGTAGCTAAGAAGACTAGCGAAAACGGCCTGCGAATGTTAGCGTGGCCCGGGTAGCGCGAACGAGGGGTAGACTGACTTGCGCTGGAAGTGCGGTAGCAGTGTCGTGGCAGGCAAAGCCAGAAATGCTGGAAAGGTAATGCGATTGAAGATGCCGACGACGGCCATGAAGCCCAAGAGGGACGATGCTAGCGTGCCGGAGCGTTTCTGCAAGCCTGGTTAGCTGCATATGCTAGGCGGGCGAGTGGCTGACGTAGCCCGTACCTTATCGCCAGTGATGCTTTGGATCAAGACCAAACTCCAGAGTACCAAGAGTGTTTCGAGGCTGTTTGAAAACGTATGCGTCTGGAAAGTCCATGTCACGTACGAGGATGCGACCAGGACGACGGCGATGCGTCGGGCGCGGGGCGACGCGACCAAGTCGTGGATTGCCCAGTCCTCCATGACGACGCTCAGCGACAGCATGAGCACGCGCAGTGTCCAGTAGACGACGGACGGCGAGACGTCATATCCAGAGCCCTCCCACAGCCATCGCAGGATGTACATGGGCCAGCCGTATGCAAGCCACAAGGGAAAGGTGCTGCGGATGGGGCGGTCCGAGGTGAATTCCCATGTTTCGTGGACGGGGTAGGAGAAGACGCGTCCTGGCCATTGTTAGAATGAGGGGCCACAAGTGGGCGCGGGGTAGGGAAGGCATACCAGCAACAACCTCCGGGCCCTGGAAGTTCTCGTCCGGGTGCAGGTAACTGGGCGACAGGGCAAAGTAGATGCGGACTAGGATGAGGAGAAAGTAGACTCTCCGCCACATGATGGCAGCAGTACGGGGAAGCCGGAGTGTGTAGTGGCCAGGTCGCACAAGGGCATGTCTTTTGTGGTGGAGTGGTTGTTTGCGCAAAAGTGAGGCCAACGCATGTTCTAGTGCAGGCCTATGTCAATCGAGAAGTTGGGCGCGGACAAGGGGGAGTCGACTGTCATGACTGGGCCTTGGAGGGCAAAGACGGCCCGAGTCCGTGGCAGACTGGAGAGCAGAGTCGAGGGATGAAGCTGCTGTCAGGCTGCTGTCAGCCGGCTTGATCAGATGGACCGGTGGCTGCCAGGCAGTGAGGCAGCCAGCTCGCCGTCACGTGGCAGAACATCAATGGCGTGCCTGCTCTTGTAACGGCCGGGATCCTGGTGTCGTGTGTGTATAGGGATGAACACCTGTTTGTAGTCGTGCCACGTGTGGATGTGTGGATGTGTGGATTGTGGGTGTGTCTGCCGGGAGACAGCTGGCTTCTCGGTGAAGGAGTTCAAGGTAGCACGGCCGACGCGTTCGTCATGGCAGGACGTCACTCGATGGCAGACATGTTGTACACAGTGCACGCCACGGCCAGCCAGGCATTGCTTCTGTTGGCTGCGCCATCGGCCCCAGTCGTGGCGCGGAGAGGGAGGCGAGACGCCTCCTCTACAGGCCTCTGCTGGCTCCAGCGCCACAGCAGCGAGCATCCGCAGGCAAGGCGCAAACCGAAGTCGTTTCAAGCAGCCATGCACACAGACAAAGGCCCAAGTGCATCTCGCCGACAGTCAGCGTGGCAGGGGCAAAAGGCGTCTTGGGCGACTGCGGCCTTGCGCTCGGGCCTGGTTGGGACGGCTTGGCCCAAGCTCGCCTCTGGCTGGCGGCGCGGACGAGCGACCATCGTAGTTGCCTTTCTCTTACTTACCTCTCGGTGCGCAAACCTACACACACCCCGTCTCTATATAACCCCCCCGCCGTCGCCCCCTTTGCCTCTCCCACCACCAACCCACTTGCTCCGACCAGTAGCCCATTGACTTCTGGCTCTGCGCATTCCATCTCCATCTGCCCCGGCCACAGCCTACCCCACTTACACGTCGACTCTACGCCCCCTCCCCCACCGCCGAACACAATGGCCTCCGCTAATGCCGACGGTGTCAAGCTCATCAGCATCACCACCTCTGATGGCGTCAACATGCAGGTTGAGCGCCCCGTTGCCGAGCGCTCCATCCTGATCAAGAACTTGCTCGAGGATCTCGGTGGTGAATCGGACGAGTCCATCCCCATTCCCAACGTACGTCACGCCGCCACCGGCCGCAGCAACCACCACCACCACTACCACTGACAGCTCGCAGGTAAATGAAGCCGTGATGAAGAAGGTCCTCGAGTGGTGCACCCACCACAAGAACGACCCACCCGCCACCCAGGACGACGACTCGGACTCGCGCAAGAAGTCGACCGACATTGACGAGTGGGACCAGAAGTTCATGCAGGTCGACCAGGAGATGCTTTTCGAGATTATCCTCGCCGCCAACTACCTCGACATCAAGGCCCTCCTCGATGTTGGCTGCAAAACGGTCGCCAACATGATCAAGGGAAAGTCGCCCGATGAGATCCGTAAGACGTTCAACATTCAGAACGACTTCACCCCGGAGGAAGAGGAGCAAATCCGCCGAGAGAATGAGTGGGCCGAGGACCGCTAAGACAACAAAAGGCCACGTCGCCTGACCCAATCTTTCTTACCTCTTGTATGCCTTCCTATCGCCAGTCACGGCGGTTAGGTTTGGGCCATGCGCTGCTATGAGTGGGTTTGTCTCTGGCGCAGCGGAGTTTGACGGTTATGAATCATTTCTATTTTCCCATGGGTGTGACAGGGTGACGCCCTCTTGGTAAACTTCACTAGTGGCCACTAGTCGGTTATAAACAGGGAGGGTGTGGGCTCACTGTCTGCTGCATGGACATGTCTGCATCGTTTGCAGTTTGGATTACAGGTAGCTCAATGTAAACAACAAAAAGTTCGCCGTGTTTGTCCATGTGCTCACTTTGCCTCGCCCCCCCCC
>JALPSE010000048.1:80307-99528 GCA_030558545.1 Bipolaris gigantea
GTCCTACCATGAAAATCGACATGACTCACAGCCCAAGGCAAGAAAAGCAACATGCGAACAGGCAAAAGGTTGAATCAGAGTCAAGAGTATCACCTCCCACCCGACCATTTTTCATCACTTTTATACACCATTGTCCCCTCCATTTTGATTGGGTCGGGGCGGGACCCAAAAAAAGAAAAGAAAACGCCGTATTAATCCCTTCGTATACACACCCTCTTCTCCTTGCCCTTGCCACAAACTGGTTACCACCCCCTCTTCGCAAGCTTCTCCTCCTCGGCCATGGAACTACAATTGATCCCAACCATGGCTTCACCCAAATCCATGCTCACCTCCATCAACACCTTGGGATCGTTGTAGTGCGTAACGGCCTGCACAATCGCCTTGGCCCTCTTCGTCGCATCGCCAGACTTGAAGATGCCAGACCCGACAAAGACGCCATCGCAGCCCAACTGCATCATGAGCGCCGCATCGGCCGGCGTCGCCACGCCGCCCGCCGCAAAGTTAACCACGGGCAGGCGTCCCAGCTTGGCCGTCTCCTTGAGCAGCGCATAGTCGACCTGGAGTTCTTTTGCATACACGCGCAGCTCCTCCTCCGACATATTCTTGGCCCGGGCAATTTCCGCATTGACGCTGCGCATGTGGCGGACGGCTTCGATGACGTCGCCGGTTCCCGCCTCGCCTTTGGTGCGGATCATGGCGGCGCCTTCCGAGATGCGGCGCAGGGCTTCGCCGAGGTTGCGGCAGCCGCAGACAAAGGGGATGCGGAAGGCGTGCTTGGAGACGTGGTGCAGGGCGTCGGCGGGCGTCAGGACTTCGGACTCGTCAATGTAGTCTACGCCCAGGGCTTCGAGGATCTGGGCATGCAGGCGTTAGTGGGCGTGTTGGATACAAGGCGAGGCAGAGGAGACGACAAGGGAAGGGGGGGAATATAGATTTACCTGGCATTCGACGAAATGACCAATTCGGGCCTTGGCCATGACGGGGATGGTGACCGTGTCCATAATCTCCTTGATCATCTTGGGGTCGCTCATGCGTGCTACGCCGCCTTGAGCGCGAATGTCGGCGGGGACACGCTCGAGAGCCATGACGGCCGAGGCTCCAGCTTCTTCTGCTATCCGTGCCTGTTTACACAGCCATGTGGTTAGCCAGACTGTTGATGCCGAATCGTAAGCTGTGACGAGGAACTGGACATACCTGCTCAGCATTGACAACGTCCATAATCACTCCACCCTTTAGCATGCGTGCCAATCCGGCCTTGACGGCAAAGTTGTTCTCGCCATCTTGGGCACGGTTGCCATTGGTGGTGGGTAGTTCAGTTGCCATTGTGTCGTCTGGAGGTAACGAGAAGAGAGGAATTGAATCTGAAAGTGGGAGGATTGACGAGAGAAAGAGAGAGATATATATAAAGCAAGAGAGAAAGAAAGCGCTAAGTAGTAGTCAAGGAATACCGTCCAAGTCTAAAATAGGCAATGAAAGTCGTTTAGGAAAGTCCTTGGTAAGATCGTGAGTCAACGTCGAAACAAATGTATTACCTGTACATGTACCCGCGGGCATCGCAATATTTTTTTTTTGCCTTTCCAAGGTCCCTCTATTCCGCCATCCTTAGCACAGCTCGGAGCTTGCCCCGCCATCGCCCGCGGCCTTCTAGACCCCACCATGCGCCCTTTGACACACGCCCTGCTCTCGCCGACCAATCACGCACTCGGCCTTGCTGATTGTCATGGCCGTGAATTGCCGCCGTCGTGGCCTTGGACCACCGGAGTCCGTCTCTCTCTCCATGAGTTCATGGTGCGGTACCGGACTGGAGACATTGCATACATTACTGCGGAGATTAGTGTACACCTAGGAACTCACCTGATGACCTTTCGGCCCGAGTGGGTTGGCGGCCACCAAAAGACCCTGGACAATGCTGCAGAATATCAGGGCCTACGCCTACTCCACGCCTAGTATGTATCGCACCAACGCTGCACCTGTAAAAGTCTATGTGCGTCTGCTAATACCAATGCCGAGCCACAGACTACTGGCTACCTGGTTGTCCTCAACACTATCTTCCTGGTTGCTTGTTACACTACTTCTCTAATATGGTGCCGTCTCGCGCTTCAACCACTCTAATGTCAACGCGTCATTCTCGAAGAACTTGCTCGTCTTCTCATACACTTCCTTGTGGTAGTCATTGAGAAACGCCTTTTCATCCTCGGTGAGCAGACTCATGTCGACCAAGTTGCGGCAATGAGGCGTCATTGTCACGTGCTCAAAGCCCAGATACGGCTTGTCGCCAAATTTGTGTTTGGTTTCGACTTCCTTGACCATGATCATATTCTCGATTCGGATTCCGAACTTTCCATCTTCGTAGTATCCGGGCTCGTCGGACACGACGTTGCCGACGGCCAAGGAAACCTCCGAATATTGCACCCTTGTGCCGATCCCAATCGGCCCCTCGTGCACATTGAGAAACGACCCGACACCATGTCCTGTGCCGTGACGGTAATCAAGGCCCTCCGCCCACAGAAAGTGGCGAGCCAACGAATCCAACGCGAAGCCAGTCGTGCCCTTTGGAAACTTGACCCGCTCCAGAGCCATGTTGCCTTTGAGCACCAGTGTGTATGCTTTGCGCTCCATGTCCGTCGGCTCGGCAAAGTGCAGTGTCCGTGTGGTATCGGTAGTGCCATCGCGATACTGCGCTCCAGAGTCGCAAAGGTAGATGGCCTTGGGGTCAATGACTGAGCATGCACTCTTCTCTGGCTTGTAGTGTATGACTGCCGAATTGGGGCCTGTTGACGAGATGGTGTCAAACGAAAGACCCATAAACATGTCGTGCTTCTTGCGAATCTCCTCCAACTTGTCAGCAGCATCGACTTCGTCCAGCGTAGCCTTCTTGTTAATCAGCTGGTCCTCTAGCCAGGCAAAGTATTCGCTCAATGCAGCTCCGTCGCGGATATGACACTGTCGCATGCCTTCCAGCTCGACCTCGTTCTTGACTGCCTTGGCATCTGCCACTGGACTCCGCGTCTCCTCGACCTTGTCTTCACCACCGAGGGCCTTGTTGAGCGCCCATGAAGCCTGGTTCGAGATCTGGAACTTCTTGGGCGTAGCGTCTTTTTCACTCGTTGTAGAAAGCTCTTTGCTTAGTGCAGTGACATCGCCAAAAATCTCTTCGTATGGACGAATAGTGACTTTGTCGCCCAGGTGCTTCTTGACGTCTTCGGATAGCTTGCTGTCGTCGACGTAGAGCGTGGCGGCGGTGGGTGTGATGACGGCGTACGAGAAGAAGACGGGGTTGTAAGGAATGCTGTGCGACGTCAGTTTAATTTTTTTTTAACTGGCTTCATGGCACACGCACTCGCTGCCACGGAGGTTGAAGAGCCACGCGACCTCGTCAAGCATGGACATGACAAAACCCGGGCTCTTCTTCTTGTCCAGTTCCTTTCGCAGATCCTCGATCTTGTTGCTGAAGCTCTTGCCAGCGTATTGGTCGGGCTGCACAATGACTTTTTCGCTTGGGCGAGCTGGTCTCTCTGCGCCCCATACCAAATCGACCAAGTTCTCGTCAATGGCCCTGTATTCGCCGCCCTTCTTCTTAATCTTTTCGGCAAGTTTACGAGCGGCTGCCGCCGTGACTACACGCGGGTCGACGCCAACAACCTTGCCCCCCTCGGCCTGGTCTGTAGTCCACTCTTGGATGGTAGGCACGTCCTGTATGCCCTGCTTCAGCAGCTCCCAGTTACTGTCCAGCTGCTTCTCGGCCTGGTTGAAGTAGCGTCCGTCGGTCGAGAGGGCTGCCTTCTCATGTGTAATGACTGCACAGCCAGCGGAGCCAGTGAAGCCACTGATGTATGCTAGGGAGGGTCAATGGGGTGGGATACGACGAGTAGCGGGGGTCTTGTTCTGACCTCGGCGGGCGTCACACGGGGCAATATACTCGCTCTGATGGCCGTCTTCGGAGGGCACCACTGCACATTGTCAGCGACCCATTTGCAGCCTTGTTGGAAGCGCAGGCGTACTGTAGATGTCGATATTGCGCTCCTTCATGAGCTTGCGGAGCTCTGCCAGCCGGTGGGATGTATCTACTTTGGCCATGTCGATGGCAGACAGGGCGGCAGAAGCGTGAAGATGTGTGGTGGGAGAGAATGGCGACTTCGCAGCTACATATGCAGCAGCTATCGCGTGGGAGCGCCGTAAGATACGCGGCAAGAGCATCAAGTGGTGGTACGTTGGTTTGCGCCTGCGCCGATGGTCAGTCGGTACTACATGCACGCCACCCCGCCAATCTCCAGCCTACAGCGTCAGCCTACTTACACTACAGCCTCGCACCCCACGGTGGACCCTGGGACCAACATCGCCAAGCACAAAAACACTCTTGCTCAGGTACCGCCGTCTCTAAATCGCCCGCCACGGCTAGGCGTCTTCTCCATGTTCTGCCAGAGGCCATGGACTTGCACCTGCATCGCTGTCGCCTGCTGTTGACCCTGCCCCACTACGCGCCCAGGTGGATGTCATTCAGTCTGCTCACCTCGCCTTTCTCTGCCTTCTCGCTTTTCTCTGCCTTCTCGCTTTTCTCTGCCTTCTCGCTTTTCTCTGCCTTCTCGCTTTTCTCTGCCTTCTCGCTTTGCCTACTACTAGTCCCTCACCACTCTCCACCCGGACACGGCTCACTATGCTCAGCCTGCAATAATCCCAGAAACCAGTAGATTCCCCAGGCTGCAACCCGCACATCGTAAGTCGCACAATCTGCATCCTTCTGGCGTCCAGTCCCTGCCCTTTGGTCACGCTTTCCTCCTTTCGGCCTCACCACGGGCTAGTTTTGGGTGAATGGACGTCGGGCCATCCATGATATCTGGCCAGCCCCAATCCCGCCTGACCTTCCTCCGTTTCCCCTTACCTTTGTCATTGGCCTTTGCATGACTCTCGCCGCTTCGCCACCGAGCAACATTATTGCCTATTGCAGATTCTGATTGGCACAAGCAAACAACGTCATCTGCATACCCAGCAACACCCCCCTCCCACCAACACCGGCCTCAGAAGAAAAAACATGGCTAGCAATGAGACCCAGCCATTTCCACTGCCATATGAAGAAATAGAGCGCTTGGTTAAGTCCTTGTACGAGCCTGGCCAGGCCAAAAAAATCTCAGAGACCGAAGCCACCCTACGCGTGCTCCAGCGCTCGCCCCAGGGATGGGAAATTGCAAATGCTCTCCTCAAGAGCGACAACGAGCAGGTTCGCTTCTTCGGCGCTCTGACCCTCACCGTTAAGCTCAACGCCGACTCAGCCGAGTTGAGCGAAGAAGAATCGGAGCAACTATTATCAACACTCATTCATCACCTTGTTTCCCGACCTACCTCATCCATTGCAACCCGGAAAATTAGCTCAACCTTGGCTCAGTACTTTACCAAACCCATTTCAGTATGGACTCAGTGCGTTAGGAGTGTGGCTGCCTCTTTTGCTGCTCAGCAACCAGTCTTGGATGCCACCCTGGCCGAACACCCTTCCACATGGGATCTATTGCCACAGTTTTCCGATGATCAGCTTCTGGTCATGCTCGATTTTGTAATGAGCTTAGCAGACGAAGCCAAGAAACCCTCAAACGTCCCAGACCGGAAACCTCACGAGCGCATGGTGGCAAATGTCGAGAGTGTAGAGATCCTCCTCCATGTGTCGTTTGGCCGTGGCATCAAATGGCTATCGGTGGCTATCGATGACCCCAACTATGCTCAGTCCGTGCAGCAGGGAGAGAAGATATGTATAGCCACTCTCAAGTGTTTCACAGGGTGGATCTTCTATGCTCAATCAGAATTCAAAGACATCCCAGAAAAGCTACAAAATCTTCGTTCCGTCAACGAGCTTGCTCTAACATGCCTCGAATACCATGTTGAGGATGCAATGGAACTTGTGGCGGAGATCCTTGAGAACTACCCAACCTTCTTCGAGAAGAAGCATCAAGAAATGCTATGGGCCGCCATCTCCGGTCCTTGGGGCCTGGAAATACTGAAAAACTCTGACGCAGAAACCGTTTCGCTCGCAAGAATCATTGTGGCTTACGGGCAGATTCTGCTCGAGTCCAAGGTCATCTACACCCAGCCGGACAATGCGCACTATCAACAAGTCATGTCGTTTCTGCATGACCTCCTCAAATATCCGGAACCAGTAGGCGCAGAGGACGAAGTCGCTCCTGTAGTGCTTGACTTCTGGAGTAGCTATGTCAGTGCCATGTCCGAAGAAACATTCCTGTATCCTTCGGGAGAGCAGGTACCAGCATGGATGGATGCCGCCAAGGCCAATGTCCTCCAAGCCATATCCGAGCTTGTCCAGAAGATCATCTACCCGCCAGCTGACGTTACTGATTCTTGGGACTCCGATGCCAGGAAGACATTTAAGGTTTTCCGTATCGATGTTCGCGACATCATTATGGATGCCTATGAACCCTTGCGAGATGTTTTGACTGACCAATTCGTTGACTTCGCACTGCACGGTTTGAGTGCAGGCAAGTGGCTTCATCTTGAGACAGGGTTATTTGGGCTCATCGCCATTGCCGATGCGTTGACCCAAAGTTCGGATGACCGTATGCTCAGGTTGTTCGAGCAACCGCTTTTCTCAACAATATCGAGCAGCCCCGATGTACCTGCGATAACGCGGCGGACAGCTGTTGAACTCGTCGCGGCTCTGAACCACTTTTTCCTCCGGAATCCGCAATTCCTCCCTCAAGTTCTCCCCTTCCTTCTTACTGCTTTGGCTCAACCAGCAATCGCACATGGTGCTGCAAAGTCCTTTGCCTCGCTCTGTTCCGAGTGTCGCAAGTCTCTGACAGGGGAGTTGGCATCTTTCTTCCAAATGTACGAACAGTTCATTACCTATGCGACAGCCGAAGAATTCACCAAAAGCATGGTTCTGAAAGGCATTGCTGCCATTGTCCAAGCCCAGGAATCAGAAGAGAAGCAGCTGGAAGGCGTACGACAGCTCTTCCAATACATCACGCGCGATGCCATGCAAGCGATCAACATTACCAAAGAGGGAGGGGACATGGAGCAGGGCCAAGTGCTCGCATTGACAACGCTGAAGTGCTTGGCAAACATAGGAAAAGCTATGCAAGCCTCGGATGAGGAAGTGATAGATCTCGAATCTGACAAGAAGCCTTCTGTATTCTGGTTGCAGGGGCCAGGCAAGGAGATCCAAAACCAAATCATTAATCTCGTCAACTATATGACCCAGGTGTTCTCCGGTAATGACGAGATCGTCGAGGCCGCATGTAGTGTTCTGCGTACTGGGTTCAAGGAGACAGTGTCAGGGCCCTTTGTCCTACCACTATCTGCGGCGATTGATTTCATCACCAAGACAACGTTGCAGACTCCAAGACTTCCATTTGTGCTGGAAACAGCATGTTGTTGGATCTCGTCACACAAGCACGAGCAACCCGAAGGCTTTCAAGAACAAGCCCAGCGTTTGCTCCAGCACAACCTGGGCATCATGCAAGCTCTGCAACACCCAAGGAATGACCCTGAAATTGCGGTTGGCTGTATTGAACTTATCCAGAATTTCATCAACGCTGACCCTGGTCTCCTAAAGCAAGCGTCACCGGAAAATTTATCCGGAATGTTTGGTTTCACGGTTGAGTCGATCAAGTCCCCTGAGGTGTTACCGAAACGCGCAGCTGCCAAGTTGTGGAAAGATATATTTGAACTCGCGGGTAACCCACATAGCGAATACCATGCTACGACCCAGGAGATTGTGGCCCACTTTGGCCCTTCAGTCTGCTTTGCACTAACTGCGAACGTATGCGGTGAAGTAGACTATAGTAGCTTAGAGCATGTTGTCGCGCCCCTTCGCGCTTTTATGAGGGCCGACAAGAACGCAAGAGCATACATCACAAACTCGTTGGCGGAGCAGCCACTTCTCCAACGCCTGCAACAAGACCAAGGCGTTCAAGACATGGTGCGAAAACTCATTGAGAGCATGTCTAGGTATGTTGGCCGACAGTCGTGATGTATGCACTCAAAGCTAAGCTATGTACAGGAATGCAAGGAACAGTGTGGCTTTCAAGGACACGGTAAAGGCCTTCTGGTCGAGTTGTAAACAGCTGCAGATGCAGCTCCAACCACAAGTGATGAACCCAGCGCATCGCTTTGCCCAAGGCTTCCCTCAACCGGCTGCATACTGAGCGACTTATCGAGAATTCGTTGGATTTAGAATTCAGCAAACGCAGCTATGGCGAACGTGAGGCCAAAAGACAATTTGAAAGCCACATTGTCTTGGACCAGCGACCGGACGTTCATGGACTTTAATCGGCGCTGGAGGAACGAGTACGGTATAATGTGGATTCCTCGCGACTCGATGAACTAGCACATAGGTCAATTTCGTTTCACGTTTAAAGCATACGCATATAGGGTGGATGGTGGGAAGTGCACAACCAGGAGGACATCCCAGGATGTAATGTTGGGTAAAAGACGCATGTCACCGATAGTTATACAGAGCCTCAATGACTGAGATGATGAACTTACTTGTACAGCAAAGATGCCTAATCCAATCAATATAGCCAGCGGCTTGCTGAAGACGCTAATTCCCAGCCCTCCAATAACACCGAGAATACTTCCCATGCTAATTTGTTGAATTGCTCTGGGGTTTACCGCACCTGACTGAGTAATAACGGGAGTTCTTGCTTCGGCGGCATAGTTGCTCTTCAAGTCACTAGTAATCTTCGTGATGGGATCCGGTCCATCGCAGCGTATGCGTTGCGCATTTCGGAATTGATATGCCAGCAGCGGTGTCGAGAGAATAATCGGCGTGCCGAGCATCAAACCTCTACGAAGACCTGGCAGAATAAATGACATGTTTGCTTGTCTTTGTGAGCGTTTAGGCTCACGGGCGAGCTGTTGCTGGTGTAGGTATTGGGAAAGCTGTTTCTCGAGGCTTTGGTCGGCTGTCGTAACGCGTGCAGAAGAGCGGATAGCACGTGCCAGTAGCAGTGTATGTGGGGCCGGAATGCGTATGGGGAGTTGTGTCCTTGTCAAACCGCTCAATCCCAATGGCATGCGGCACATGGTCTGTGTCGGAACAGATTACTGACTTTCTGGGGGAGAGCTGAAATCCGAGGGTAGTGATGTCACTGGCTCACTAGCATCCTCGCTAAGCCATCCTGGACATAGCAGGACCCTAAGTTCGGGGGGCCCAAACGTAACGTCGCGTCTTCCAACACCATGTTGGACGTGTTGATATCAACTAGACAATATTTGGCACTCGTCATGACAACTTTCGCTCCTTAAAATCTCTCAATTGACTAAAACACGGGTGGTCGGGCCATAATGGCGCTTCGGACGCTTTTTCTGACGGTCGCAAATCTTCTGATCCCAGTCGCGATACTGGTCTTCGCAACTGGCTTCTTTCCTTACAAACCGTTTATGCCGGGCCTTGCCCAGTATGAATACCTTGGGTTCTCTGAAAAACTGGGCAAGGATTGGCAGAAGCCGCCTACTCCGCCGTTCGACAAAGTTGTCTTCATGGTCGTTGACGCGCTAAGAAGCGACTTTGTGTACGGCGAGGAGAGCGGCATGTCCTTTGTGCAGAGGTACGACCACCTTCTGGAAATTGTGATACAGAGTCGCATCATGCCTGACACCCCTCTAGTCTAATACGCGACGGAACCGCACTACCGTTCACGGCTCACGCAACCTCTCCTACAATTACCATGCCACGTGTAAAGGCCATTACCACAGGCTCTATTCCCTCCTTCGTAGACGTAATCCTTAACTTTGCCGAATCAGACACGACGTCGACCCTTGCAACGCAGGATACATGGCTCGCGCAGATCAAAGCAAAGGACTTTGGAAATGGCAAAGGGAAGCTGGTCATGTACGGCGATGATACCTGGCTGAAGCTCTTTCCCAATGTCTTCGAGCGCGCAGACGGAACGAGCAGCTTTTTTGTCTCGGTCAGTCATAAGCGTCCCGTCGTATATAGGAACAATAGAATGTTGATTTCAAGTGCAGGATTTTACAGAGGTTGACAATAACGTGACGAGGCATGTTCCAAATGAGTTGCTGAACAGTGACTGGAATGCAATGATCATGCATTATCTCGGTCTGGATCACATTGGGCACAAGGCTGGTCCGAAGAGGTGAATGATGCGTTCAGCTTGGTTAACATTCAGAGTATTGACCATCGCATAGCCCCAACATGGTTCCCAAACAGATTGAAATGGATGAAATCGTTCGCGACATTTACTCGGCTATCGAAAATGAGGATCACCTTTCTGACACATTGTTCGTTCTTTGTGGCGACCATGGTATGAATGACGGTGGCAATCATGGCGGATCCTCCCCCGGCGAGACATCTCCAGCATTAGTCTTTATGAGCCCAAAGCTTACCAAAATCACCAAGCCTACCAACAGAAAGAGTCCAGTCAAGCCCAAGACACAAGGCGAGTTTGAATACTACCGCATGGTAGAGCAGAGTGACATCGCACCAACACTGGCAAGCTTGCTTGGATTTCCGGTCCCCCAAAACAATCTCGGCGTCTTGCTTAAGGACTTTCTTCCCTTCTGGGATGCGCGTAAGTAGGAGGACTGGCTGATGGACGGCTGTGACTAATGATTGTTAGCTCTGGATCGCATCCAGCTTCTCTACCGCAATGCCAAGCAGATGAAGAAGATTGTTGCGGCCAAGTACACCAGCCTGAAGTTCGAGGACTCGTTCGTAAATTCGGGCCATGCTCCAGAGTGCGCCGAGGGATACGATGTATGTTCTGCAACAATCCCCACTGGCGGCTAGTTACTAATGTGCCTAGGCAAATGATGGCCAAAAGCTCGCTTGTCTCTGGCGAGTGATCATCTCTTGTTTGGCAAACGGAAAAGACGATGTTACCAGCTTTTACAAGGTACGTTTTGCGTCGCTCACTGTCATGATTCCAAATTCAGGCTAACAACTCTAGTTCATGCACCTGGCTCAAGAAACCATGTCCAGTACAGCTTCCAACTACAATCTGCCACGCCTCTTCATCGGCACAGGCCTAGCTTTCCTCATATGCGTACTATCATTCTTCACCCTTCCCTCTTTCAAGCCCGTCACACCCGCTGGCATCTACTTTGGCTTGTCTCTCGCTCTCTACTCAGTCCTCATGTTCGCGTCCTCCTACGTGGAAGAAGAGCACAACTTTTGGTACTGGGCCACCTCAGGCTGGTTCTTCTGCCTTTTCCTACAGAACATGCGCAAGGAATGGTACAGCCAGTGGATCTTCCATCCCGCTATCATGGCGCTGGCCGTACACCGTGTCATAAGGAGATGGAACCAGACTGGTCAAAAGTATGCTGGCGCGGATGATATTGTGAATAGCGGCTTGTTTCATGGGAGGTTCTCTGCTATCCTTTGGATTTTCATCGGAGTCACGTATTTGGATGTTACGATTCGGCTTGCTAGGCACGTCGCACGTTCCGTTGCGACGTTTGATTCTGACCAGAAGGCTCGTGCCGTTGAGCTTGAGTCGACGGATCAGCATCGCCTGCTTGGTACGGTTGCTGTATTACCATTGTGTGGTACGGCATTCGTTTTCAAGCTTGCCTTTACTGCAAAGGACGCCCCTGAGATGACAAGCGGCATCAACGCAGACCTGATGGACAGGATTGGGACGTTGGAACTTGTCGGCCTCGCTCGCATGGTCTTTGGTGGTATTCTTCTGAGCGGATTCTGGGTCGCATTTGCTGAATGGACACGCTCGAACAGGAGAAAGGCGCGTGGGAGACAGGGCAACGGCGGTACGTCAACCTCCATCTAACCCCCTATATCCTTTCCCTTGTGAAGCGCACTCGCTGACCAGAAACCAAAATTTAGATCTCGCAGTCGCCTTCTTCGACCTAACAACCCTCTTCCTCCTCACGCAAACAAAAGCCGAAAATATCCCCCTCTACTTCCTCTTCCGCCTCCAAAACCTCTTCCTCTGTACGTCCTCCCCTCCTTCTTCACCCTTTCCCATTCATAAAAAGCCTAAAGAAAACTAACTCGAAAACAGCCCTCCTCACTCTAACCCCAGCCTCGACAACCCTAACCACCCTCCTCCTCTCCCAAACCTCCTTCTTCGCCCTCGCAAACTCAAACGCCATCTCCTCCATCTCTCTCTCAAACTCCTACAACGGAATCTCAACCTACAACATCCTCGCCGTCGGCCTGCTCCTCTTTGCTTCAAACTGGGCTGGTCCCATGTACTGGTCTTTATCTGGCTTGCTGCTGCTAGGTCGCCACGGCGGCACCCAGCGCTTCGTGGATACGCGCGAGATGCACGTTGCGGATTGGGTGGCGAGGGAGCGCGAGTGGTTGGGCGAGTTGGCGGGGAGGGAGGAGGAGGTGAGGGGGAAGAGGGGGGGTTGGGAGGCGTGGGTGGGGCATGTGGCGGTGTTGACGGTTTGGACGGGGGCGATGCTGGCGGCGGTTATGCTGGCTTGTACGGTGTTGAGGCAGCATTTGTTTATTTGGACGGTGTTTAGTCCCAAGTATCTGTTTGCGATGGCTTGGGGGGTTGCGTGGCATCTGGGGGTTACGGTGGGGTTGGGTGGGTTGGTTTGGTGGCTGGGGAGTTGGTGAGGTCGGAAGGGGTGTATGTGTATGGGGGAGGGTGTAGTGGAGAGGTGGAGATATGCGTATCTTGTAACATTGGTTTACTTGAGATTTGCAAGGTTTTGCGCATCGTCTTTGGTACTTTAGCTAGCGCGTTTCTGACCCGCCACCTCTACTGTGAATGCATGTATGTATGTACGTTGAGGTCGCTGGTAGCAATAACCCTCTAAACGATATCTGATCCCTTCTCATGCCGAAAGAAACTCTCCATCTGACTCTGCACCAACACCCTCACTTGACCTTGCTTTGCCTTTCGCGTTCTCGTCTCCCGCCTGATCTTCCCTCCTCCCCTGCTGTTTTCCTTAGTCTATTCTCACTCCCCCCGTTTCTTCTTCTCTTGTGCTTGCCCCCTCCGCTTCTTCCTCCTGTATTGTTACACCTCCCCTTTGGTCCTCCCCTTCGTCTATCATTACCCCTCCAGTCTCCTTTTCCCCCTCTTCCAATATCACTCCTCCTCTCCCCTCTTCCTCTATCGCTATCCCTCCCCCAGTCCTCCCCTCTTCAATCCTCACTCCTACCATTTCCCCTATACTCTTCCTCCTCAACTCCTCCATGCTCCTCTGCGCATCTTTCTTCCACCGCTCACGTACCCTCTTCTGTGCCGTTCCTCTCATAACCTCCTTCGTCAATACCTTCTTCTCACGCGGGTCCTGGACGACGCTCCAGCGCACTCCGTCTTCGGCCAATTCTCTCGGATCGTACCGCGAAAGCTCGACAAACATTTGTTCGCCACAATACGTGCATTTGACTAGGTCGCCCGGCGCAACGCCGGGTGGATCGGAGCCAGGAATCTTGATGGGGTGACTTGGGGTGTGTGGGAGTCTGTACGGAGGGAGAAGAGGGCGTTTTGGTCAATGGACTGCTTTCTCCCTTTCTCTGTCTTTGACTGAAGAGGGTACTCACATTTTAGACGAGCTCGCAACTCGCGACCCAGCATCGTGGCCTCCCTTTCTTTTGTCGGCCTCATGCTCACCTCTTGCGATACCCCTCTCGTTCAGATTTTCACAGTACTCGCATCGCCACCTGTCTTGCTTCTTCGCCACATCCACTATCTTCCCCTTCCCGGCCTCTTTCCTCTTGTATGCGTCCTCGTGCCATGTATCCAATATAGGATTTCGAGTAATGTCTGACCCGCGTCTCTGGATTGGAGAACTTGGGCTGTCGTGTTCTGGTAGAGGCGTCTTTGGCAAGCAAATATGGTCGTGTTGGGGCTTACATCGGAACTGTTCTGGAAATCCGGAAATCCGGAGCTCTGGGGATGACGGCTGGGATGGCTGTAAAGCAGTGATTTGAGACATGGAGAGACGTGCTAGACCTGAAGAAATGGATGAATTCCGACTGCGGATTTGGACTCTGAAGGGGCGAGGATGTAAGTAGGGTGCAGAGTTTAGCATATTGAGGTCTGTGAAAGGGGGTTTGGGTAGGATAATCAGCTCTGCTGCTTTCTCGAGTGGCTCGCGTGCTATTGTGGTACGAAGGAGAGAAAGGAATGCAAGGCTTACACATCGTTCTCTATTTCCTCTTGGCTTCTCTTTGAAAACGGCACTTCGGTACTTCCATTCGTTTCTGGGCCTGCAGTGTTCCCGTCGTCGCTACAATCGTCTCGTTAGCACTTGTTGCTGGTTTCATCCTTCGCTAGCTATCTTTGGCGATGTGGCCAGAAATCAGGTTGTACCCTTGACCAGAATCGTCTGAAACCGACTCCCAATCGTCTGAGTCGTCTTGACTCATGGCGTGAGGTTGCAGAATAATAAACAGAATTGCTGCGAAGAAATTTTGTGATGCGAGAGTGAACTATAAGAGGCTCACTGACAGGGGAAAATGCTAGGAGGCGAGATAAGGTGCGCGATGAGTGTCCGGAAAGCATGCCATACACGTACAGAGTGCTCGCTGTCATTGGGGTACCTTGGATATCATCTCACATGACTTCATTTCCACCGGTAACGAATGTTGGAAATGGGTTTCGCAAAACACGTTGAGCAATTTTTTCAAGTTATATTGATGCCTTCAAACGTCGAATTCCTTACGCAATGATGATGCATGACTGTACGACCCTGTAACAAGGACGATTACCACTTCTTCTGGGGGGGCTTTTTAGGAAAGAAAGAAGGTCTGCACTATGGACAAACAAGCCAGGAAGTAATCACATACTATAAGCTCTGGGTTCCGCCTACCGTCACGTCCTAAGGAAGGCAGTTATGAAGGGCGTTAAACATGAATCACTCTGTCACTCCAACTGTAAATCCTGCTCTAGATGCTGCTGCTTAAATCGCGAGGGAAGTGCACAATAATCGCCATCAGGTGCTTTCCAACAGCATGCCCAGTCGCTTGTCAACAAACGCGCATTGCGCGTTACCAGAAATAGAAAGCCACGATGCTGACGGGAACAGTGTTCGTGCATATGAACCATCATCTCCATGGAACATCAGAGGGCTAAAGATGAACGTGGTGATGAGCCGCTTCAAAAACAGGGTAGCTGGTGCTGGCAAGTACAGGCGTGCTGTGTATAATCTACCAAGGATGTGCACTGCCGGTGCCTGCGACAGCAGTGGCTGTGCGTCTCAGCAGAATCACGTGCTACGTAGCTAAGTCAGCAACCTTACCGTTAACCCACATCGACGGAGTGCTCCTACCCTCTATAGCAGACTTTTTGTTTCAATATCCAGATGCTCAGAAATACAGTGCTAGTCATGTGAGTCGGGCCGGAGGAACCAAAGGATTCACATTAGCCGGTGCTAAATATGACGGGTTAGTATACTAGGACGTGCTTAGTTTCACGTCTTGCTTTGGTCAGTTTGTACAGCCATACAATCCCGACAGACGCACTTTGTGTCGCGATTGTCTCTCATTGGTTATACGCAGGTACACATATAAGTAGCAACATAGCAGAGCGTTGAAATACCGACAGACGGTGTAAAACAGCCATGCACCACAAAACCCGTTCAACATAAACCTCCAATCCAATCACATTATATGTCAAAGCGCCTTTTCTTGGCGGCGACGCTATCGAGTGTAGAAACATAGGTCAAACGGGATCAGAGCGCCTCATGTAAAGCGTTGTAGAAAATGTCTAGACATCATGCTCCAAATGGTTAGAAGTGCTCCGCGGGGACAATCCGAGCCAAGAAATCTACAGATTCACGCTAAAGCAGGCATGAATGACCTGACTCAGTATGGATTTATCCTTCTCTACTCAGCAGCCAAGTTCAAGGGACGCTGTTCTGGATGGTCTTGGCTGAATCGCTATGCACTCGCAACTTGGACCACCTTGACTAGCTAAGCAGTAACAGTTCCTAACAGTGGATACATCCAGGCTTGTCCGAGTGTCTAATGCTGCGCAAAAGTGTGCCTGAATGCCCGATGATGATGTACGTACACGTCCTTGTCACGTCCAGATGTGGCTAACTTTACTCGTTTTCATGGTTTTTCCTGACGCTCATGGTTGGTAGAGGATTGCCCTCTTGGATGCGAAGCACTACAAACATCTGCTTCACCTACTTGGCCTATAGACTCGCTACGAGAATGCCATGGCTCTGCGAATACCATGGTAGTGAGTGTATTTTTAGAGTATATCGGAGTCACATGGTTGTCTTCCATAGACACAGTATCCTGCTTATTGGGGGCCAAAGCTCGATCATTCATGTTTACTGGGGTCTATCATGTGACTGCTATCTAGCGACATAGCAGCTTTGAAACGAGGCGGTGGGGAATATTCTTAAAATACGCATCATGACTTTCACACCAGTTATGCCCGAGCAATTGGTGATCCGCGCTCTTCAAGCCTAGCCATGAATAAGGCATTACCATCCTTGGCTTGGCTGATGTCGAACTTGCAGAACAGCACTAAGGTGTTTCTAAACAACGCTAGAAATCACTTTATTAGTTAGTGTAGCCAAACAGTCGATTTTGCCTTGTATTTGCTCAGTCCAACAGAGATTAGATCCCTTTTTGAGTGTTCCCTAGAACATGCACATGTTAACTGAAACATTATGCCGCTGTCAAAGTGCCACTGCCAAGCGGTAAAGATATATCGGAGCCAGTTATTATAGAATAGTATACTTAGAATAATAGGTCGTCGATCTTGTATAAAGACTATTGGGAACCGAGTCTACAAGAGCATCACTCACACTCTCATTCACAACCATCACTCACTGTCTTTCACAGCCATCACTCACTGTCTTTCACAACCATCACTCACCGAGTCTATCACTCTTATTCCAACTCTTTTCAAAATGCGTTACTCCCTCGCTTACCTCATCGGCACCGCCGCTCTCGTCAGCGCAGCGCCTGTCCTTGAACAGGGTCTCAAAGTCCCTTCAATCGTACGGCCAAGCCCATCTTTCGAGAAAACCATGACTTCTAACTCACAATATAGGACATCCAACCCTCTCATAGCATCAATACTCGTCCCGACGAGCAGGTGTCCAAACGCGCTGTAGCCAGTCTCATCGCCGGCAGCGCGGCCTCAGTAGCCGGCGAGCAGCTCATCCTCGCACTCGCCGACATAGCCAAGAAAATGCTTCCTCTTACCGAGTGGGACCCCGCTCGTGAGGCTTTCACTGATGAAGCGACTCAGTCGCTGTGGAACAACAACCCAGACCCGGCCAAATGGGTCGCGGCCGTGTGCTACAACCAGGCGTGGGATGTCAGCGACAAGGCAGGCATCTCGGACGTGGTGAGCATGAAATTCAGCCTCGGTGCGCTCAACACCGACTACGATTGCATGTACATTGCAAAGGGCACCCAGTTTTATACCCAGGGTGACGGTGGTTTCATCAACGTAAGTCTTCCTTTAACATATCTTCTTGAGACGGTACTAAGTGTAATGTGCAGCTTCGCTACCAATACGACAGCAGCGCTTGTACATACGATCCCATCACTGGTGATCTTTCCTGCTAGACAAATATCAGGAATAGATGCAGATTTTTTATAGATGGTGTCGAGATTCTTTTTACCCTTTATGATTTTTTTTTTCATTTCTCCAAAACTCAAAATCCAAAAAAAGGTTAGAGAGTTGGGCATGAACAATAGTTATACGGCTGTTGAAAGATAGCTGTAGATATCTTGTAACGATTATGAATACTTTTCTTAGATTCGGCTTTGCAATTGATATCATTTCAATATCTTGTCTTCTATCGTTTCTGCTGATCAAAACTCCTATGCATCGGCACAATGTGATTTCCGAGCTATACACTCTTCAATAATAATAAAACCCAAAAATCTAACATTGAAGATAATTTTAGTATCCAAACAAATTCCTTCTAAAACATAAGCAAGTAGAAAGGAGTTTTTAAGTTTTAGTGCCAAAGAAGCTTTCCTAGTATCTCTTCTTATAAAGTCATCTATATTAGAGATAACGTATATAGATAATACAACCCCATTATTCATACTACCCGCATCCTTCTCGAACTTCCTTCTCACTACTACTACACTACTATGTCTTCCTTATCGCCGCCCCCTCCAGGGCGCAATTTTCAGAGGTCTAAGCGAAAAGCCTTAATATCGCCGTTACCAATACTTCAAGAAGACACTATCAAGCGGGTCAAGGCAAGAGATAAATCACTTATCAGCGATGAGCATAACGGCAAAAGAACTATTTCTGTAACGGCTGAGCTGCTCACACGGCTGATATCTAAGAAGATTCCGAACTAGGTCTAAATACTAGGCGTAGTGCGAACTTCAAGGATAAACAAAACCTGAACCTTAGAGAAGCTTGTTCTGTAGTTTTTTAATATCCTTTCGTGCAAGACCTATAAGTATCTTCTTAAATCAAGGCTTGTTTAATGGTCTACGCACTCCTATATGCGTCCAAGTAACGCTACTACTAACACTAATCTAAGCAGTCTTGCCTACGCCGTTACAATCTCACTATCGCTCCTGACCCTAGTGCCCTCTTCCTCGCCAAACTCAAGGAGCTCTAGCGGTTTGTCGTTAACATCGACCATCTCGATTCCGGTAAAGACGGATTCTCTATATACCTCTAGTAACTCTCGCGACTAAGTATTTCTTAGACTACACTTGAGAGATTCCGAATCGGAATCCTCGCTACATTCGTTTAAGAAGTCATCCCGAAGCTCTTTTCCGTCATTATATATCGATCGTGCCGCTTCGGGGTTGAGGCCCACGCACTCATAGTCTGTGACTGCGTACTCACAGCTGGAGATGGAGACAACTGGAGAGAAGAAGTGACAGTAGCTTGCATTAAGAAAGAGCTCCAAGGCGCTATTATAGATGAGGAGTTCGAGGCTATCCGTAGCACAGTCTCTTCAGAACTGGCTTATTGAGATCTTCGGCAACTACTTCCGCACATTCAAAAATATAGATAAAAGCATCTTAGATTAGAAAGAAGAAAGTTTTTCACAGCTACATTTGAGGGGAGGAGCTGGTGAAGGGGATATAGCACCCCCGTCTCATAGACCTCAAGCCTTATTTAAGAGCGTCGAAATTAATCAAGTCGAGAGCATCTTCTGTAGTAACGAAATTAACTTTCGAGTTCGTTTCGAGGCTAACCTCTATAGACTTCTATACAGTAGTCTTGTTACACGGGGTCTGGGGTATACTTCACTATTCCGGTCCGGGTTAGGGCGGTACAGTTGTAGAGGTATGCCGTGAGGTAGTTGTCTGGCGAT